>CM053033.1:779048-911548 GCA_028564925.1 Lithobates sylvaticus | reverse complement strand
CGTTCTCTTCTGCACGTGAGCTCGGCGGGACGGGGCGCATTAAAAAAATATTTTTTTTTTTCTTATTTATTTTACCTTTTTATTTTTACACTGTTTAAAAAAAAAAATAAAACAAAAAAAAATTTGTGTCACTTTTATTCCTATTACAAGGAATGTAAACATCCCATGTAATAGAAAAAAAGCACGACAGGTCCTCTTATATATGAGATCCGGGGGGTCAGAGAGACGTCTCATCATGACAGGTCCTCTTATATATGAGATCCGGGGGGTCAGAGAGACGTCACGTCATGACAGGTCCTCTTATATATGAGATCCGGGGGGGTCAGAGAGACGTCACGTCATGACAGGTCCTCTTATATATGAGATCCGGGGGGTCAGAGAGACGTCACATCATGACAGGTCCTCTTATATATGAGATCCGGGGGGTCAGAGGGACGTCACATCATGACAGGTCCTCTTATATATGAGATCCGGGGGGTCAGAGGGACGTCACATCATGACAGGTCCTCTTATATATGAGATCCGGGGGGTCAGAGAGACGTCACATCATGACAGGTCCTCTTATATATGAGATCCGGGGGGTCAGAGAGACGTCTCATCATGACAGGTCCTCTTATATATGAGATCCGGGGGGTCAGAGAGACGTCACATCATGACAGGTCCTCTTATATATGAGATCCGGGGGGTCAGAGAGACGTCTCATCATGACAGGTCCTCTTATATATGAGATCCGGGGGGTCAGAGAGACGTCACATCATGACAGGTCCTCTTATATATGAGATCCGGGGGGGTCAGAGAGACGTCTCATCATGACAGGTCCTCTTATATATGAGATCCGGGGGGGTCAGAGAGACGTCACGTCATGACAGGTCCTCTTATATATGAGATCCGGGGGGTCAGAGAGACGTCTCATCATGACAGGTCCTCTTATATATGAGATCCGGGGGGTCAGAGAGACGTCACGTCATGACAGGTCCTCTTATATATGAGATCCGGGGGGGTCAGAGAGACGTCACGTCATGACAGGTCCTCTTATATATGAGATCCGGGGGGTCAGAGAGACGTCACGTCATGACAGGTCCTCTTATATATGAGATCCGGGGGGTCAGAGAGACGTCTCATCATGACAGGTCCTCTTATATATGAGATCCGGGGGGTCAGAGAGACGTCACGTCATGACAGGTCCTCTTATATATGAGATCCGGGGGGTCAGAGGGACGTCACATCATGACAGGTCCTCTTATATATGAGATCCGGGGGGTCAGAGAGACGTCTCATCATGACAGGTCCTCTTATATATGAGATCCGGGGGGGTCAGAGAGACGTCACGTCATGACAGGTCCTCTTATATATGAGATCCGGGGGGTCAGAGGGACGTCACATCATGACAGGTCCTCTTATATATGAGATCCGGGGGGTCAGAGAGACGTCTCATCATGACAGGTCCTCTTATATATGAGATCCGGGGGGTCAGAGAGACGTCACGTCATGACAGGTCCTCTTATATATGAGATCCGGGGGGTCAGAGAGACGTCACATCATGACAGGTCCTCTTATATATGAGATACGGGGGGTCAGAGAGACGTCTCATCATGACAGGTCCTCTTATATATGAGATCCGGGGGGTCAGAGAGACGTCACGTCATGACAGGTCCTCTTATATATGAGATCCGGGGGGGTCAGAGAGACGTCACGTCATGACAGGTCCTCTTATATATGAGATCCGGGGGGTCAGAGAGACGTCACGTCATGACAGGTCCTCTTATATATGAGATCCGGGGGGTCAGAGAGACGTCTCGTCATGACAGGTCCTCTTATATATGAGATCCGGGGGGGGGGGGTCAGAGAGACGTCTCCTCATGACAGGTCCTCTTATATATGAGATCCGGGGGGGTCAGAGAGACGTCACGTCATGACAGGTCCTCTTATATATGAGATCCGGGGGGGTCAGAGAGACGTCTCATCATGACAGGTCCTCTTATATATGAGATCCGGGGGGTCAGAGAGACGTCACGTCATGACAGGTCCTCTTATATATGAGATCCGGGGGGTCAGAGAGACGTCACGTCATGACAGGTCCTCTTATATATGAGATCCGGGGGGTCAGAGGGACGTCACGTCATGACAGGTCCTCTTATATATGAGATCCGGGGGGGTCAGAGAGACGTCACGTCATGACAGGTCCTCTTATATATGAGATCCGGGGGGGTCAGAGAGACGTCACGTCATGACAGGTCCTCTTATATATGAGATCCGGGGGGTCAGAGAGACGTCACGTCATGACAGGTCCTCTTATATATGAGATCCGGGGGGTCAGAGAGACGTCACGTCATGACAGGTCCTCTTATATATGAGATCCGGGGGGGTCAGAGAGACGTCACGTCATGACAGGTCCTCTTATATATGAGATCCGGGGGGATCAGAGAGACGTCACGTCATGACAGGTCCTCTTATATATGAGATCCGGGGGGTCAGAGAGACGTCTCATCATGACAGGTCCTCTTATATATGAGATCCGGGGGGTCAGAGAGACGTCACGTCATGACAGGTCCTCTTATATATGAGATCCGGGGGTCAGAGAGACGTCACGTCATGACAGGTCCTCTTATATATGAGATCCGGGGGGTCAGAGAGACGTCACGTCATGACAGGTCCTCTTATATATGAGATCCGGGGGGTCAGAGAGACGTCACGTCATGACAGGTCCTCTTATATATGAGATCCGGGGGGTCAGAGAGACGTCACGTCATGACAGGTCCTCTTATATATGAGATCCGGGGGGTCAGAGAGACGTCACGTCATGACAGGTCCTCTTATATATGAGATCCGGGGGGGTCAGAGAGACGTCACGTCATGACAGGTCCTCTTATATATGAGATCCGGGGGGGTCAGAGAGACGTCACGTCATGACAGGTCCTCTTATATATGAGATCCGGGGGGTCAGAGGGACGTCACGTCATGACAGGTCCTCTTATATATGAGATCCGGGGGGTCAGAGAGACGTCTCATCATGACAGGTCCTCTTATATATGAGATCCGGGGGGTCAGAGAGACGTCACGTCATGACAGGTCCTCTTATATATGAGATCCGGGGGGTCAGAGAGACGTCACATCATGACAGGTCCTCTTATATATGAGATCCGGGGGGTCAGAGAGACGTCTCATCATGACAGGTCCTCTTATATATGAGATCCGGGGGGGTCAGAGAGACGTCACGTCATGACAGGTCCTCTTATATATGAGATCCGGGGGGGTCAGAGAGACGTCACGTCATGACAGGTCCTCTTATATATGAGATCCGGGGGGTCAGAGAGACGTCACGTCATGACAGGTCCTCTTATATATGAGATCCGGGGGGTCAGAGAGACGTCACGTCATGACAGGTCCTCTTATATATGAGATCCGGGGGGTCAGAGAGACGTCTCATCATGACAGGTCCTCTTATATATGAGATCCGGGGGGTCAGAGAGACGTCACGTCATGACAGGTCCTCTTATATATGAGATCCGGGGGGTCAGAGAGACGTCACGTCATGACAGGTCCTCTTATATATGAGATCCGGGGGGTCAGAGAGACGTCACGTCATGACAGGTCCTCTTATATATGAGATCGGGGGGGTCAGAGAGACGTCACGTCATGACAGGTCCTCTTATATATGAGATCCGGGGGGGTCAGAGAGACGTCTCATCATGACAGGTCCTCTTATATATGAGATCCGGGGGGGTCAGAGAGACGTCACGTCATGACAGGTCCTCTTATATATGAGATCCGGGGGGTCAGAGAGACGTCACGTCATGACAGGTCCTCTTATATATGAGATCCGGGGGGGTCAGAGAGACGTCACGTCATGACAGGTCCTCTTATATATGAGATCCGGGGGGTCAGAGAGACGTCACGTCATGACAGGTCCTCTTATATATGAGATCCGGGGGGTCAGAGAGACGTCACGTCATGACAGGTCCTCTTATATATGAGATCCGGGGGGTCAGAGAGACGTCACGTCATGACAGGTCCTCTTATATATGAGATCCGGGGGGTCAGAGAGACGTCACGTCATGACAGGTCCTCTTATATATGAGATCCGGGGGGTCAGAGAGACGTCACGTCATGACAGGTCCTCTTATATATGAGATCCGGGGGGTCAGAGAGACGTCACGTCATGACAGGTCCTCTTATATATGAGATCCGGGGGGTCAGAGAGACGTCACGTCATGACAGGTCCTCTTATATATGAGATCCGGGGGGGTCAGAGAGACGTCACGTCATGACAGGTCCTCTTATATATGAGATCCGGGGGGTCAGAGAGACGTCACATCATGACAGGTCCTCTTATATATGAGATCCGGGGGGTCAGAGAGACGTCACATCATGACAGGTCCTCTTATATATGAGATCCGGGGGGTCAGAGAGACGTCACGTCATGACAGGTCCTCTTATATATGAGATCCGGGGGGGTCAGAGAGACGTCACGTCATGACAGGTCCTCTTATATATGAGATCCGGGGGGTCAGAGAGACGTCACATCATGACAGGTCCTCTTATATATGAGATCCGGGGGGTCAGAGAGACGTCACATCATGACAGGTCCTCTTATATATGAGATCCGGGGGGTCAGAGAGACGTCACGTCATGACAGGTCCTCTTATATATGAGATACGGGGGGGTCAGAGAGACGTCACGTCATGACAGGTCCTCTTATATATGAGATCCGGGGGGTCAGAGAGACGTCACGTCATGACAGGTCCTCTTTTATATGAGATCCGGGGGGTCAGAGAGACGTCACGTCATGACAGGTCCTCTTATATATGAGATCCGGGGGGTCAGAGAGACGTCACGTCATGACAGGTCCTCTTATATATGAGATCCGGGGGGTCAGAGAGACGTCACGTCATGACAGGTCCTCTTATATATGAGATCCGGGGGGTCAGAGAGACGTCACGTCATGACAGGTCCTCTTATATATGAGATCCGGGGGGTCAGAGAGACGTCACGTCATGACAGGTCCTCTTATATATGAGATCCGGGGGGTCAGAGAGACGTCACGTCATGACAGGTCCTCTTATATATGAGATCCGGGGGGGTCAGAGAGACGTCACGTCATGACAGGTCCTCTTATATATGAGATCCGGGGGGTCAGAGAGACGTCACGTCATGACAGGTCCTCTTATATATGAGATCCGGGGGGTCAGAGAGACGTCACGTCATGACAGGTCCTCTTATATATGAGATCCGGGGGGGGGGGTCAGAGAGACGTCACGTCATGACAGGTCCTCTTATATATGAGATCCGGGGGGTCAGAGAGACGTCTCATCATGACAGGTCCTCTTATATATGAGATCCGGGGGGTCAGAGAGACGTCACGTCATGACAGGTCCTCTTATATATGAGATCCGGGGGGTCAGAGGGAAGTCACGTCATGACAGGTCCTCTTATATATGAGAGCCGGGGGGTCAGAGAGACGTCTCGTCATGACAGGTCCTCTTATATATGAGATCCGGGGGGTCAGAGAGACGTCACGTCATGACAGGTCCTCTTATATATGAGATCGGGGGGGGTCAGAGAGACGTCACGTCATGACAGGTCCTCTTATATATGAGATCCGGGGGGTCAGAGAGACGTCTCTTCATGACAGGTCCTCTTATATATGAGATCCGGGGGGTCAGAGAGACGTCACGTCATGACAGGTCCTCTTATATATGAGATCCGGGGGGTCAGAGAGACGTCACGTCATGACAGGTCCTCTTATATATGAGATCCGGGGGGTCAGAGAGACGTCACGTCATGACAGGTCCTCTTATATATGAGATCCGGGGGGTCAGAGTGACGTCACGTCATGACAGGTCCTCTTATATATGAGATCCGGGGGGTCAGAGAGACGTCACGTCATGACAGGTCCTCTTATATATGAGATCCGGGGGGTCAGAGAGACGTCACTTCATGACAGGTCCTCTTATATATGAGATCCGGGGGGTCAGAGAGACGTCACGTCATGACAGGTCCTCTTATATATGAGATCCGGGGGGTCAGAGAGACGTCACATCATGACAGGTCCTCTTATATATGAGATCCGGGGGGTCAGAGAGACGTCTCATCATGACAGGTCCTCTTATATATGAGATCCGGGGGGTCAGAGAGACGTCACGTCATGACAGGTCCTCTTATATATGAGATCCGGGGGGTCAGAGAGACGTCACATCATGACAGGTCCTCTTATATATGAGATCCGGGGGGTCAGAGAGACGTCACATCATGACAGGTCCTCTTATATATGAGATCCGGGGGGGTCAGAGAGACGTCACGTCATGACAGGTCCTCTTATATATGAGATCCGGGGGGGTCAGAGAGACGTCTCGTCATGACAGGTCCTCTTATATATGAGATCCGGGGGGTCAGAGAGACGTCACGTCATGACAGGTCCTCTTATATATGAGATCCGGGGGGTCAGAGAGACGTCACGTCATGACAGGTCCTCTTATATATGAGATCCGGGGGGTCAGAGAGACGTCACATCATGACAGGTCCTCTTATATATGAGATCCGGGGGGGTCAGAGAGACGTCACGTCATGACAGGTCCTCTTATATATGAGATCCGGGGGGTCAGAGGTCGTCACGTCATGACAGGTCCTCTTATATATGAGATACGGGGGGTCAGAGAGACGTCTCATCATGACAGGTCCTCTTATATATGAGATCCGGGGGGGTCAGAGAGACGTCACGTCATGACAGGTCCTCTTATATATGAGATCCGGGGGGTCAGAGAGACGTCTCATCATGACAGGTCCTCTTATATATGAGATCCGGGGGGTCAGAGAGACGTCACGTCATGACAGGTCCTCTTATATATGAGATCCGGGGGGTCAGAGGGACGTCACGTCATGACAGGTCCTCTTATATATGAGATACGGGGGGTCAGAGAGACGTCACGTCATGACAGGTCCTCTTATATATGAGATCCGGGGGGTCAGAGAGACGTCTCGTCATGACAGGTCCTCTTATAATATGAGATCCGGGGGGGTCAGAGAGACGTCTCATCATGACAGGTCCTCTTATATATGAGATCCGGGGGGTCAGAGAGACGTCACGTCATGACAGGTCCTCTTATATATGAGATCCGGGGGGTCAGAGAGACGTCACGTCATGACAGGTCCTCTTATATATGAGATCCGGGGGGTCAGAGAGACGTCTCATCATGACAGGTCCTCTTATATATGAGATCGGGGGGGGTCAGAGAGACGTCACGTCATGACAGGTCCTCTTATATATGAGATCCGGGGGGTCAGAGGACGTCACGTCATGACAGGTCCTCTTATATATGAGATCCGGGGGGTCAGAGAGACGTCACGTCATGACAGGTCCTCTTATATATGAGATCCGGGGGGTCAGAGAGACGTCACGTCATGACAGGTCCTCTTATATATGAGATCCGGGGGGTCAGAGAGACGTCACGTCATGACAGGTCCTCTTATATATGAGATCCGGGGGGTCAGAGAGACGTCACGTCATGACAGGTCCTCTTATATATGAGATCCGGGGGGTCAGAGAGACGTCACGTCATGACAGGTCCTCTTATATATGAGATCCGGGGGGTCAGAGAGACGTCACGTCATGACAGGTCCTCTTATATATGAGATCCGGGGGGGTCAGAGAGACGTCACGTCATGACAGGTCCTCTTATATATGAGATCCGGGGGGTCAGAGAGACGTCACATCATGACAGGTCCTCTTATATATGAGATCCGGGGGGTCAGAGAGACGTCACGTCATGACAGGTCCTCTTATATATGAGATCCGGGGGGTCAGAGAGACGTCACGTCATGACAGGTCCTCTTATATATGAGATCCGGGGGGTCAGAGGGACGTCACGTCATGACAGGTCCTCTTATATATGAGATCCGGGGGGTCAGAGAGACGTCACGTCATGACAGGTCCTCTTATATATGAGATCCGGGGGGGTCAGAGAGACGTCACGTCATGACAGGTCCTCTTATATATGAGATCCGGGGGGTCAGAGAGACGTCACGTCATGACAGGTCCTCTTATATATGAGATCCGGGGGGTCAGAGAGACGTCACATCATGACAGGTCCTCTTATATATGAGATCCGGGGGGTCAGAGAGACGTCACATCATGACAGGTCCTCTTATATATGAGATCCGGGGGGTCAGAGAGACGTCACGTCATGACAGGTCCTCTTATATATGAGATCCGGGGGGTCAGAGAGACGTCACGTCATGACAGGTCCTCTTATATATGAGATCCGGGGGGTCAGAGAGACGTCTCATCATGACAGGTCCTCTTATATATGAGATCCGGGGGGTCAGAGAGACGTCACGTCATGACAGGTCCTCTTATATATGAGATCCGGGGGGTCAGAGAGACGTCACGTCATGACAGGTCCTCTTATATATGAGATCCGGGGGGTCAGAGAGACGTCACGTCATGACAGGTCCTCTTATATATGAGATCCGGGGGGTCAGAGAGACGTCACGTCATGACAGGTCCTCTTATATATGAGATCCGGGGGGGTCAGAGAGACGACACGTCATGACAGGTCCTCTTATATATGAGTTCCGGGGGGTCAGAGAGACGTCACGTCATGACAGGTCCTCTTATATATGAGATCCGGGGGGATCAGAGAGACGTCACGTCATGACAGGTCCTCTTATATATGAGATCCGGGGGGTCAGAGAGACGTCACGTCATGACAGGTCCTCTTATATATGAGATCCGGGGGGGTCAGAGAGACGTCACGTCATGACAGGTCCTCTTATATATGAGATCCGGGGGGTCAGAGAGACGTCACATCATGACAGGTCCTCTTATATATGAGATCCGGGGGGTCAGAGAGACGTCACGTCATGACAGGTCCTCTTATATATGAGATCCGGGGGGTCAGAGAGACGTCACGTCATGACAGGTCCTCTTATATATGAGATCCGGGGTGGTCAGAGAGACGTCACGTCATGACAGGTCCTCTTATATATGAGATCCGGGGGGTCAGAGAGACGTCACGTCATGACAGGTCCTCTTATATATGAGATCCGGGGGGTCAGAGAGACGTCACGTCATGACAGGTCCTCTTATATATGAGATCCGGGGGGTCAGAGAGACGTCACGTCATGACAGGTCCTCTTATATATGAGATCCGGGGGGTCAGAGAGACGTCACGTCATGACAGGTCCTCTTATATATGAGATCCGGGGGGGGGGGTCAGAGAGACGTCACGTCATGACAGGTCCTCTTATATATGAGATCCGGGGGGTCAGAGAGACGTCACGTCATGACAGGTCCTCTTATATATGAGATCCGGGGGGTCAGAGAGACGTCACGTCATGACAGGTCCTCTTATATATGAGATCCGGGGGGTCAGAGAGACGTCTCATCATGACAGGTCCTCTTATATATGAGATCCGGGGGGTCAGAGAGACGTCACGTCATGACAGGTCCTCTTATATATGAGATCCGGGGGGTCAGAGAGACGTCACGTCATGACAGGTCCTCTTATATATGAGATCCGGGGGGTCAGAGAGACGTCACGTCATGACAGGTCCTCTTATATATGAGATCCGGGGGGTCAGAGAGACGTCACGTCATGACAGGTCCTCTTATATATGAGATCCGGGGGGTCAGAGAGACGTCACGTCATGACAGGTCCTCTTATATATGAGATCCGGGGGGTCAGAGCGACGTCACCTCATGACAGGTCCTCTTATATATGAGATCCGGGGGGTCAGAGAGACGTCACGTCATGACAGGTCCTCTTATATATGAGATCCGGGGGGTCAGAGAGACGTCACATCATGACAGGTCCTCTTATATATGAGATCCGGGGGGGTCAGAGAGACGTCACGTCATGACAGGTCCTCTTATATATGAGATCCGGGGGGTCAGAGAGACGTCACGTCATGACAGGTCCTCTTATATATGAGATCCGGGGGGTCAGAGAGACGTCACGTCATGACAGGTCCTCTTATATATGAGATCCGGGGGGGTCAGAGAGACGTCACGTCATGACAGGTCCTCTTATATATGAGATCCGGGGGGTCAGAGAGACGTCACGTCATGACAGGTCCTCTTATATATGAGATCCGGGGGGTCAGAGAGACGTCACGTCATGACAGGTCCTCTTATATATGAGATCCGGGGGGTCAGAGAGACGTCACATCATGACAGGTCCTCTTATATATGAGATCCGGGGGGTCAGAGAGACGTCACGTCATGACAGGTCCTCTTATATATGAGATCCGGGGGGATCAGAGAGACGTCACGTCATGACAGGTCCTCTTATATATGAGATCCGGGGGGTCAGAGAGACGTCTCATCATGACAGGTCCTCTTATATATGAGATCCGGGGGGTCAGAGAGACGTCACGTCATGACAGGTCCTCTTATATATGAGATCCGGGGGGTCCGAGAGACGTCACGTCATGACAGGTCCTCTTATATATGAGATCCGGGGGGTCAGAGAGACGTCACGTCATGACAGGTCCTCTTATATATGAGATCCGGGGGGTCAGAGAGACGTCACGTCATGACAGGTCCTCTTATATATGAGATCCGGGGGGGTCAGAGAGACGTCTCATCATGACAGGTCCTCTTATATATGAGATCCGGGGGGTCAGAGAGACGTCACGTCATGACAGGTCCTCTTATATATGAGATCCGGGGGGTCAGAGAGACGTCACGTCATGACAGGTCCTCTTATATATGAGATCCGGGGGGGTCAGAGAGACGTCTCATCATGACAGGTCCTCTTATATATGAGATCCGGGGGGTCAGAGAGACGTCATGACAGGTCCTCTTATATATGAGATCCGGGGGGTCAGAGAGACGTCACATCATGACAGGTCCTCTTATATAGGAGATCCGGGGGGTCAGAGAGACGTCACGTCATGACAGGTCCTCTTATATATGAGATCCGGGGGGTCAGAGAGACGTCACGTGACAGGTCCTCTTATATATGAGATCCCGGGGGGTCAGAGAGACGTCACGTCATGACAGGTCCTCTTATATATGAGATCCGGGGGGTCAGAGAGACGTCTCATCATGACAGGTCCTCTTATATATGAGATCCGGGGGGTCAGAGAGACGTCACGTCATGACAGGTCCTCTTATATATGAGATCCGGGGGGTCAGAGAGACGTCACGTCATGACAGGTCCTCTTATATATGAGATCCGGGGGGGTCAGAGAGACGTCACGTCATGACAGGTCCTCTTATATATGAGATCCGGGGGGTCAGAGAGACGTCACATCATGACAGGTCCTCTTATATATGAGATCCGGGGGGGTCAGAGAGACGTCGCGTCATGACAGGTCCTCTTATATATGAGATCCGGGGGGGTCAGAGAGACGTCACATCATGACAGGTCCTCTTATATATGAGATCCGGGGGGTCAGAGAGACGTCACGTCATGACAGGTCCTCTTATATATGAGATCCGGGGGGTCAGAGAGACGTCACGTCATGACAGGTCCTCTTATATATGAGATCCGGGGGGTCAGAGAGACGTCACGTCATGACAGGTCCTCTTATATATGAGATCCGGGGGGGTCAGAGAGACGTCACGTCATGACAGGTCCTCTTATATATGAGATCCGGGGGGTCAGAGAGACGTCACGTCATGACAGGTCCTCTTATATATGAGATCCGGGGGGTCAGAGAGACGTCACGTCATGACAGGTCCTCTTATATATGAGATCCGGGGGGTCAGAGAGACGTCACGTCATGACAGGTCCTCTTATATATGAGATCCGGGGGGTCAGAGAGACGTCACGTCATGACAGGTCCTCTTATATATGAGATCCGGGGGGTCAGAGAGACGTCACGTCATGACAGGTCCTCTTATATATGAGATCCGGGGGGTCAGAGAGACGTCACGTCATGACAGGTCCTCTTATATATGAGATCCGGGGGGTCAGAGAGACGTCACGTCATGACAGGTCCTCTTATATATGAGATCCGGGGGGGTCAGAGAGACGTCACGTCATGACAGGTCCTCTTATATATGAGATCCGGGGGGTGAGAGAGACGTCACGTCATGACAGGTCCTCTTATATATGAGATCCGGGGGGTCAGAGAGACGTCACGTCATGACAGGTCCTCTTATATATGAGATCCGGGGGGTCAGAGAGACGTCACGTCATGACAGGTCCTCTTATATATGAGATCCGGGGGGTCAGAGAGACGTCACGTCATGACAGGTCCTCTTATATATGAGATCCGGGGGGTCAGAGAGACGTCACGTCATGACAGGTCCTCTTATATATGAGATCCGGGGGGTCAGAGAGACGTCACGTCATGACAGGTCCTCTTATATATGAGATCCGGGGGGTCAGAGAGACGTCACGTCATGACAGGTCCTCTTATATATGAGATCCGGGGGGTCAGAGGGACGTCACGTCATGACAGGTCCTCTTATATATGAGATCCGGGGGGGTCAGAGAGACGTCACGTCATGACAGGTCCTCTTATATATGAGATCCGGGGGGTCAGAGAGACGTCACGTCATGACAGGTCCTCTTATATATGAGATCCGGGGGGTCAGAGAGACGTCACGTCATGACAGGTCCTCTTATATATGAGATCCGGGGGGTCAGAGAGACGTCACGTCATGACAGGTCCTCTTATATATGAGATCCGGGGGGGTCAGAGAGACGTCACGTCATGACAGGTCCTCTTATATATGAGATCCGGGGGGTCAGAGAGACGTCACGTCATGACAGGTCCTCTTATATATGAGATCCGGGGGGTCAGAGAGACGTCACGTCATGACAGGTCCTCTTATATATGAGATCCGGGGGGGGGGTCAGAGAGACGTCACGTCATGACAGGTCCTCTTATATATGAGATCCGGGGGGGTCAGAGAGACGTCACGTCATGACAGGTCCTCTTATATATGAGATCCGGGGGGGTCAGAGAGACGTCACGTCATGACAGGTCCTCTTATATATGAGATCCGGGGGGTCAGAGAGACGTCACGTCATGACAGGTCCTCTTATATATGAGATACGGGGGGTCAGAGAGACGTCACGTCATGACAGGTCCTCTTATATATGAGATCCGGGGGGGTCAGAGAGACGTCACGTCATGACAGGTCCTCTTATATATGAGATCCGGGGGGTCAGAGGGAGGTCACGTCATGACAGGTCCTCTTATATATGAGATCCGGGGGGGTCAGAGGGACGTCACGTCATGACAGGTCCTCTTATATATGAGATCCGGGGGGTCAGAGGGACGTCACGTCATGACAGGTCCTCTTATATATGAGATCCGGGGGGATCAGAGAGACGTCACATCATGACAGGTCCTCTTATATATGAGATCCGGGGGGGTCAGAGGGACGTCACGTCATGACAGGTCCTCTTATATATGAGATCCGGGGGGTCAGAGGGACGTCACGTCATGACAGGTCCTCTTATATATGAGATCCGGGGGGGTCAGAGAGACGTCACATCATGACAGGTCCTCTTATATATGAGATCCGGGGGGTCAGAGAGACGTCACGTCATGACAGGTCCTCTTATATATGAGATCCGGGGGGTCAGAGAGACGTCACGTCATGACAGGTCCTCTTATATATGAGATCCGGGGGGTCAGAGAGACGTCACGTCATGACAGGTCCTCTTATATATGAGATCCGGGGGGTCAGAGAGACGTCACGTCATGACAGGTCCTCTTATATATGAGATCCGGGGGGGTCAGAGGGACGTCACGTCATGACAGGTCCTCTTATATATGAGATCCGGGGGGTCAGAGAGACGTCACGTCATGACAGGTCCTCTTATATATGAGATCCGGGGGGTCAGAGAGACGTCACATCATGACAGGTCCTCTTATATATGAGATCCGGGGGGTCAGAGTGACGTCACGTCATGACAGGTCCTCTTATATATGAGATCCGGGGGGTCAGAGAGACGTCACGTCATGACAGGTCCTCTTATATATGAGATCCGGGGGTCAGAGAGACGTCACGTCATGACAGGTCCTCTTATATATGAGATCGGGGGGGTCAGAGAGACGTCACATCATGACAGGTCCTCTTATATATGAGATCCGGGGGGTCAGAGAGACGTCACATCATGACAGGTCCTCTTATATATGAGATCCGGGGGGTCAGAGAGACGTCACGTCATGACAGGTCCTCTTATATATGAGATCCGGGGGGTCAGAGAGACGTCACGTCATGACAGGTCCTCTTATATATGAGATCCGGGGGGTCAGAGAGACGTCTCATCATGACAGGTCCTCTTATATATGAGATCCGGGGGGTCAGAGAGACGTCACGTCATGACAGGTCCTCTTATATATGAGATCCGGGGGGTCAGAGAGACGTCACATCATGACAGGTCCTCTTATATATGAGATCCGGGGGGTCAGAGAGACGTCACGTCATGACAGGTCCTCTTATATATGAGATCCGGGGGGTCAGAGAGACGTCACGTCATGACAGGTCCTCTTATATATGAGATCCGGGGGGTCAGAGAGACGTCACGTCATGACAGGTCCTCTTATATATGAGATCCGGGGGGTCAGAGAGACGTCTCATCATGACAGGTCCTCTTATATATGAGATCCGGGGGGTCAGAGAGACGTCACGTCATGACAGGTCCTCTTATATATGAGATCCGGGGGGTCAGAGAGACGTCACATCATGACAGGTCCTCTTATATATGAGATCCGGGGGGGGTCAGAGAGTCGTCTCATCTTGACAGGTCCTCTTATATATGAGATCCGGGGGGGGTCAGAGAGACGTCACGTCATGACAGGTCCTCTTATATATGAGATCCGGGGGGTCAGAGAGACGTCACGTCATGACAGGTCCTCTTATATATGAGATCCGGGGGGTCAGAGAGACGTCACGTCAATAAAAAAAAAAAGGTCCTCTTAAATATGAGATCCGGGGGGTCAGAGAGACATCACGTCATGACAGGTCCTCTTATATATGAGAGGGGGGGGCCATCTTCCCCCTCCCCCATCTCCATACTCATCCAGGGGGTCAGAGAGACGTCACGTCATGACAGGTCCTCTTATATATGAGAGCAGGGGGGGGGCTCTTCTCCCGCCGCCGATAAGTGATCTTGCGGCGAATCTGCCGCAGAGACGACTCTTATCGGAAAGCGGACCGCCCGCTGAATTAGCGGGTACGGGGGTTTCCGCCCTGCAATGGTATGGAGAGGGGTGGGGCCATCTTCCCCCTCCCCCGTTTTTAGATCGGCGCGCGGCGGGCCGGAAGCGGTTAAGTTGGCGTCTCTAATAGGGTCGGTGTGTGTGGGGGGTGGGGAGGATCGGCGATCATCTGACCACTGTGTGATTCGGCTGTCATGTGATCGGGAATCTGCCGCAGAGACGACTCTTATCGGAAAGCGGACCGCCCGCTGAATTAGCGGGTACCGGGGGTTTTGGCAGCTGCTGCCATAAGAAAAAAACAAATCCCACTAAAAATCAAAAAAACACAGTTGGTGCGCAGATCGGCGCGCGGCGGGCCGGAAGCGGTTAAGTTGGCGTCTCTAATAGGGTCGGTGTGCCTGGGGGTGGGGAGGATCGGCGATCATGTGACCACTGTGTGATTCGGCTGTCATGTGATCGGGAGCCATCCCACCAGATACCGATCGATCATGAAGACGAGAGCCGCCTTTAACGCGGGAACATTGAATGATGTGGGGGCAGCACAAGGATTAATGTGGGGGTGGCTGCTTCCGTCAGTGTCTAATCACACAGGTGATGTTCTTTGTGCTGCACTCAATGAGTTCTGTTGTCTTGCTGGTCTAATGTATTCTGGTATTCCCCTCCCCCGATGAGAGACTTGCACCCCCCAATGGGAGATCTGCCCCCCCCCCCCCCCGACAGGAGAGCCCCGCACCTCTGACCGATGAGACAAGTGGAAGAGCACAGGGGGACATACGAGGGGCACGGCGGGCGGGTGGGGGGTGGAGATTTTATGCACTGGGAGTGAACGATCGTTCTATTAATCGGTCAGTAACTATGCAATGCATGGGATGTGCCGACCTCTGGATCTCCTTCTTCTATTGGAACGCACAGAATTCCGCGGTCAGCGCTTTCCTCCCTGTACATTGGAAGAACGCAGTCTGTGGGCGTGGCTGTAATGACGGTGGGAGGAGTTTCTGTACATTTGATTCCAATCTGAAAAAAAGTAATTGATCGGCTGCTGATTTTGTACATTCGCCCCCTGACAAAGAATCGATCGGTCTATAATTTTATTGGTCGGTTTATTTTAACAGTGAGAGAAAAACAACAAAAATATCCAGAAAAACGCATTTCTAAAAACTTTTATAAATTGATTCACATTTTAATGAGTGAAATAAGTATTTGATCCCCCATCAATCAGTATGATTTCTGGCTCCCAGGTGTCCTCTATACAGGTAACAAGCTGAGATTAGGAGCACTCTTCTGTACAGGTAACAAGCTGAGATTAGGAGCACTCTTCTCTCTTCTATACAGGTAACAAGCTGAGATTAGGAGCACTCTTCTCTCTTCTGTACAGGTAACAAGCTGAGATTAGGAGCACTCTTCTCTCTTCTATACAGGTAACAAGCTGAGATTAGGAGCACTCTTCTCTCTTCTATACAGGTAACAAGCTGAGATTAGGAGCACTCTTCTGTACAGGTAACAAGCTGAGATTAGGAGCACTCTTCTCTCTTCTGTACAGGTAACAAGCTGAGATTAGGAGCACTCTTCTCTCTTCTGTACAGGTAACAAGCTGAGATTAGGAGCACTCTTCTCTCTTCTGTACAGGTAACAAGCTGAGATTAGGAGCACTCTTCTCTCTTCTGTACAGGTAACAAGCTGAGATTAGGAGCACTCTTCTATACAGGTAACAAGCTGAGATTAGGAGCACTCTTCTCTCTTCTATACAGGTAACAAGCTGAGATTAGGAGCACTCTTCTCTCTTCTGTACAGGTAACAAGCTGAGATTAGGAGCACTCTTCTCTCTTCTGTACAGGTAACAAGCTGAGATTAGGAGCACTCTTCTCTCTTCTGTACAGGTAACAAGCTGAGATTAGGAGCACTCTTCTATACAGGTAACAAGCTGAGATTAGGAGCACTCTTCTCTCTTCTATACAGGTAACAAGCTGAGATTAGGAGCACTCTTCTCTCTTCTGTACAGGTAACAAGCTGAGATTAGGAGCACTCTTCTCTCTTTTGTACAGGTAACAAGCTGAGATTAGGAGCACTCTTCTCTCTTCTATACAGGTAACAAGCTATACAGGTAACAAGCTGAGATTAGGAGCACTCTTCTCTCTTCTGTACAGGTAACAAGCTGAGATTAGGAGCACTCTCTTAGGCTGGGTTCACACCGGTACTACAAACGCTCCGACTTTGGAAGCTCGTGTCGCATGACGTGTGAAAATCAATTTCCCTAGGGGAGCGTCTTAACTGGTCCGACTTTGAAAATGCTCCCTACACAACTTTGATCCGACTTCAGCCCATTGAACATCACTGAAGTCGGATAACCGTCTTAACTGATCCGACTTTGGCATGTGACTTGTGCTCTGATCATCTTGAAGGGGAACCCCGCACAAAACAAAACGGCATGGGTTTCCCCTTCAAGAGCATTCCAGACCCTTATCGGAGCACGCAGCCTGGCAGGTCAGGAAAAGGGAGGGGACAAGCGAGCATCCCCCCCCCCCTCCTGAACCATACCAGGCCGCATGCCCCCAACATGGGGGGTGTGGGTGCTTTGGGGCAAGAAGGGCCCTGCGCCCCCCCCCCAACCCCATGTTGATGAGGACAAGGGCCTCTTCCTGACAACCCCGGTAGTTGGTTGTCGGGTCCCTTTAACAAGGGAGCTTCCAGATTCTGGCCCCCCACCCCAATTCTCCAGCTCTTCTGTCTCCTCCGCTGACGTCTTCTGCCTCTGTCAGTTCTTCTCCAGATGCCAGCCCCCCACCCATGTGAATGAGTACGGGGTACATTGTACCCCCAGTCACCAAAAAAAAAAGAAATGTGTTCAAAAATTAAACACACTACACAGGTTGTGAAAGTCATTTATTAAAACCGCTCCGGCGTCTCTTCCGACTTCTCCCCTCTCCGGCTCTTATCCCTCTTCTGGCGACGGCTTCTTCCTCCTTCACTGAGGTCTTCTGCCTCTGTCTGGGTCTTCTCCACTGAGATCTTCTAGCCCTCTCCGGTTCTTCTCCCTCTCTCCGCTGTCTTCTCCGCCGTCTTCTGCCTCTGCCGGTTCTTCTCCCCTGTCCGGGTCTTTTCACTCTGTACACTGTCTTCTGCCGGGTCTTCTCCTCCGTCTTCTCCCCCTGTCCGGTTCTTCTCCCCTCTCCGGCTCTTATCCCTCTTCTGGCGACGGCTTCTTCCTCCTTCACTGAGGTCTTCTGCCTCTGTCTGGGTCTTCTCCACTGAGATCTTCTAGCCCTCTCCGGTTCTTCTCCCTCTCTCCGCTGTCTTCTCCGCCGTCTTCTGCCTCTGCCGGTTCTTCTCCCCTGTCCGGGTCTTTTCACTCTGTACACTGTCTTCTGCCGGGTCTTCTCCTCCGTCTTCTCCCCCTGTCCGGTTCTTCTCCCCTCTCCGGCTCTTATCCCTCTTCTGGCGACGGCTTCTTCCTCCTTCACTGAGGTCTTCTGCCTCTGTCTGGGTCTTCTCCACTGAGATCTTCTAGCCCTCTCCGGTTCTTCTCCCTCTCTCCGCTGTCTTCTCCGCCGTCTTCTGCCTCTGCCGGTTCTTCTCCCCTGTCCGGGTCTTTTCACTCTGTACACTGTCTTCTGCCGGGTCTTCTCCTCCGTCTTCTCCCCCTGTCCGGTTCTTCTCCCCTCTCCGGCTCTTATCCCTCTTCTGGCGACGGCTTCTTCCTCCTTCACTGATGTCTTCTGCCTCTGTCTGGGTCTTCTCCACTGAGATCTTCTAGCCCTCTCCGGTTCTTCTCCCTCTCTCCGCTGTCTTCTCCGCCGTCTTCTGCCTCTGCCGGTTCTTCTCCCCTGTCCGGGTCTTTTCACTCTGTACACTGTCTTCTGCCGGGTCTTCTCCTCCGTCTTCTCCCCCTGTCCGGTTCTTCTCCCCTCTCCGGCTCTTATCCCTCTTCTGGCGACGGCTTCTTCCTCCTTCACTGAGGTCTTCTGCCTCTGTCTGGGTCTTCTCCACTGAGATCTTCTAGCCCTCTCCGGTTCTTCTCCCTCTCTCCGCTGTCTTCTCCGCCGTCTTCTGCCTCTGCCGGTTCTTCTCCCCTGTCCGGGTCTTTTCACTCTGTACACTGTCTTCTGCCGGGTCTTCTCCTCCGTCTTCTCCCCCTGTCCGGTTCTTCTCCCCTCTCCGGCTCTTATCCCTCTTCTGGCGACGGCTTCTTCCTCCTTCACTGAGGTCTTCTGCCTCTGTCTGGGTCTTCTCCACTGAGATCTTCTAGCCCTCTCCGGTTCTTCTCCCTCTCTCCGCTGTCTTCTCCGCCGTCTTCTGCCTCTGCCGGTTCTTCTCCCCTGTCCGGGTCTTTTCACTCTGTACACTGTCTTCTGCCGGGTCTTCTCCTCCGTCTTCTCCCCCTGTCCGGTTCTTCTCCCCTCTCCGGCTCTTATCCCTCTTCTGGCGACGGCTTCTTCCTCCTTCACTGAGGTCTTCTGCCTCTGTCTGGGTCTTCTCCACTGAGATCTTCTAGCCCTCTCCGGTTCTTCTCCCTCTCTCCGCTGTCTTCTCCGCCGTCTTCTGCCTCTGCCGGTTCTTCTCCCTGTCCGGGTCTTTTCACTCTGTACACTGTCTTCTGCCGGGTCTTCTCCTCCGTCTTCTCCCCCTGTCCGGTTCTTCTCCCCTCTCCGGCTCTTATCCCTCTTCTGGCGACGGCTTCTTCCTCCTTCACTGAGGTCTTCTGCCTCTGTCTGGGTCTTCTCCACTGAGATCTTCTAGCCCTCTCCGGTTCTTCTCCCTCTCTCCGCTGTCTTCTCCGCCGTCTTCTGCCTCTGCCGGTTCTTCTCCCCTGTCCGGGTCTTTTCACTCTGTACACTGTCTTCTGCCGGGTCTTCTCCTCCGTCTTCTCCCCCTGTCCGGTTCTTCTCCCCTCTCCGGCTCTTATCCCTCTTCTGGCGACGGCTTCTTCCTCCTTCACTGAGGTCTTCTGCCTCTGTCTGGGTCTTCTCCACTGAGATCTTCTAGCCCTCTCCGGTTCTTCTCCCTCTCTCCGCTGTCTTCTCCGCCGTCTTCTGCCTCTGCCGGTTCTTCTCCCCTGTCCGGGTCTTTTCACTCTGTACACTGTCTTCTGCCGGGTCTTCTCCTCCGTCTTCTCCCCCTGTCCGGTTCTTCTCCCCTCTCCGGCTCTTATCCCTCTTCTGGCGACGGCTTCTTCCTCCTTCACTGAGGTCTTCTGCCTCTGTCTGGGTCTTCTCCACTGAGATCTTCTAGCCCTCTCCGGTTCTTCTCCCTCTCTCCGCTGTCTTCTCCGCCGTCTTCTGCCTCTGCCGGTTCTTCTCCCCTGTCCGGGTCTTTTCACTCTGTACACTGTCTTCTGCCGGGTCTTCTCCTCCGTCTTCTCCCCCTGTCCGGTTCTTCTCCCCTCTCCGGCTCTTATCCCTCTTCTGGCGACGGCTTCTTCCTCCTTCACTGAGGTCTTCTGCCTCTGTCTGGGTCTTCTCCACTGAGATCTTCTAGCCCTCTCCGGTTCTTCTCCCTCTCTCCGCTGTCTTCTCCGCCGTCTTCTGCCTCTGCCGGTTCTTCTCCCCTGTCCGGGTCTTTTCACTCTGTACACTGTCTTCTGCCGGGTCTTCTCCTCCGTCTTCTCCCCCTGTCCGGTTCTTCTCCCCTCTCCGGCTCTTATCCCTCTTCTGGCGACGGCTTCTTCCTCCTTCACTGAGGTCTTCTGCCTCTGTCTGGGTCTTCTCCACTGAGATCTTCTAGCCCTCTCCGGTTCTTCTCCCTCTCTCCGCTGTCTTCTCCGCCGTCTTCTGCCTCTGCCGGTTCTTCTCCCCTGTCCGGGTCTTTTCACTCTGTACACTGTCTTCTGCCGGGTCTTCTCCTCCGTCTTCTCCCCCTGTCCGGTTCTTCTCCCCTCTCCGGCTCTTATCCCTCTTCTGGCGACGGCTTCTTCCTCCTTCACTGAGGTCTTCTGCCTCTGTCTGGGTCTTCTCCACTGAGATCTTCTAGCCCTCTCCGGTTCTTCTCCCTCTCTCCGCTGTCTTCTCCGCCGTCTTCTGCCTCTGCCGGTTCTTCTCCCCTGTCCGGGTCTTTTCACTCTGTACACTGTCTTCTGCCGGGTCTTCTCCTCCGTCTTCTCCCCCTGTCCGGTTCTTCTCCCCTCTCCGGCTCTTATCCCTCTTCTGGCGACGGCTTCTTCCTCCTTCACTGAGGTCTTCTGCCTCTGTCTGGGTCTTCTCCACTGAGATCTTCTAGCCCTCTCCGGTTCTTCTCCCTCTCTCCGCTGTCTTCTCCGCCGTCTTCTGCCTCTGCCGGTTCTTCTCCCCTGTCCGGGTCTTTTCACTCTGTACACTGTCTTCTGCCGGGTCTTCTCCTCCGTCTTCTCCCCCTGTCCGGTTCTTCTCCCCTCTCCGGCTCTTATCCCTCTTCTGGCGACGGCTTCTTCCTCCTTCACTGAGGTCTTCTGCCTCTGTCTGGGTCTTCTCCACTGAGATCTTCTAGCCCTCTCCGGTTCTTCTCCCTCTCTCCGCTGTCTTCTCCGCCGTCTTCTGCCTCTGCCGGTTCTTCTCCCCTGTCCGGGTCTTTTCACTCTGTACACTGTCTTCTGCCGGGTCTTCTCCTCCGTCTTCTCCCCCTGTCCGGTTCTTCTCCCCTCTCCGGCTCTTATCCCTCTTCTGGCAACGTCTTCTTCCTCCTTCACTGATGTCTTCTGCCTTTGCCGGGTCTTTTCAGCTGTCTTCTGCCTTTGCCGGGTCTTCTCCCCTGTCCGGGTCTTCTCCACTGAGGTCTTCTACCCCTCTCCGGTTCTTTTCCCTCTCTCCGCTGTCTTCTCCGCCGTCTTCTGCCTCTGCCGGGTCTTCTCCCTCTGTCCTCTGTCTTCTGCCGGGTCTTCTCCGCTGTCTTCTGCCTCTGCCTGGTCTTCTCCCCTGTCCGGGTCTTCTCCGCTGAGGTCTTCTAGCCCTCTCCGGGTCTTCTCCCTCTCTCCGCTGTCTTCTGCCTCTGCCGGGTCTTCTCCGCTGTCTTTTGCCTCTGCCGGGTCTTCTCCGCTGTCTTCTGCCTCTGCCGGGTCTTCTCCGCTGTCTTCTGCCTCTGCCGGGTCTTCTCCGCTGTCTTCTGCCTCTGCCGGGTCTTCTCCGCTGTCTTCTGCCTCTGCCTGGTCTTCTCTGCTGTCTTCTGCCTCTGCCGGGTCTTCTCCGCTGTCTTTTGCCTCTGCCGGGTCTTCTCCGCTGTCTTCTGCCTCTGCCTGGTCTTCTCCGCTGTCTTCTGCCTCTGCCGGGTCTTCTCCGCTGTCTTCTGCCTCTGCCTGGTCTTCTCTGCTGTCTTCTGCCTCTGCCGGGTCTTCTCCGCTGTCTTTTGCCTCTGCCGGGTCTTCTCCGCTGTCTTCTGCCTCTGCCTGGTCTTCTCCGCTGTCTTCTGCCTCTGCCGGGTCTTCTCCGCTGTCTTCTGCCTCTGCCGGGTCTTCTCCGCTGTCTTTTGCCTCTGCCGGGTCTTCTCCGCTGTCTTCTGCCTCTGCCTGGTCTTCTCCGCTGTCTTCTGCCTCTGCCTGGTCTTCTCCGCTGTCTTCTGCCTCTGCCGGGTCTTCTCCGCTGTCTTCTGCCTCTGCCGGGTCTTCTCCGCTGTCTTCTTCCGATGTTGACTCGACGCTCTCGCTTGCGCTAATGCTGGGTGCGCAGTGTGCCACTACTTATATTGGCATGGAGCGGGGTCACCGGAGGCCCGCCAATTATGATGTCACTGCCCCATCATGCCCCTGGTGGTGACGTCATGAGAGGCGGGGCCTCCGGGTGACTCCGCCCCATGCCAATATAAGTTTCGGCACACCGCGCACCCAGCATTAGAGGGGGAGAGAGCGTTAAGTCAACATTGGAAGAAGGACAGAGGCAGAAGACACAGCAAAAGAGGGAGAAGACTAGGCAGAGGGAGAATAACCGGAGAGGGCTAGAAGACGTCAGCAGAGAAGACCCGACAGAGGCAGAAGACGTCAGCGGAGGAGACAGAAGAGCTGGAGAATTGGGGTGGGGGCCGGAATCTGGAAGCCCCCTTGTTAAAGGGGACTTCCAGATTCCGATAAGCCCCCCGCCCACAGACCCCGACAACCAATGGCCAGTGTTGTCAGGAAGAGGCCCTTGTCCTCATCAATATGGGGACAAGGTGCTTTGGGGTGGGGGGCCCGAGGCCCCCCTGCCCCAAAGCACCCACCCCCCCAGGTTGAGGGCATGCAGCCTGGTATGATTTAGGAGGGGGGATGCTCACTCGTCCCCACCCCCTTTCCTGACCTGCCGGGCTGTGTGCTTGGATAAGGGTCTGGTGTGGATTTTGTGGGATACCCCACGCCGTTTTTTTCGGTGTGGGGGGTACCCTTAAAATCGATGCCAGGCCGAGGGGCCTGGTATGCTCTTGGAGGGGAACCCATGCCGTTTTTTTTTTTATATTTGGCTGAAGCTCCCCCTAAAGATTCATACCAGACACAGTGCTTGTTATTGTCAGGGATGAAAGTCATGTCCCTGTTCATTGAAGTCAGACTTCAAGTCGCAGGGCAAAGTCAGATCCAAAGTGATATGACTGTCGTGTCCTACCAGTGTGAACCCGGCCTTAAAGGGAGTGCTCCTAATCTCAGCTTGTTACCTGTACAAAAGACACCTGTCCATAGAAGCAACCAATCAGATTCCAAACTCTCCACCATGGCCAAGACCAAAGATCTGTCCAAGGATGTCGGGGAGAAGATTGTAGACCTACACAAGGCTGGAATGGGCTACAAGATCATCGCCAAGCAGATTATTCGTAAATGGAAGAAACACAAAATAACGATCGATCTCCCTCGGTCTGGGGCTCCATACAAGATCTCACCTCGTGGAGGTTCAATGATGATGAGAACGGTGAGGAATCAGCCCAGAACTACACGGGAGAATCTTGTCAATGATCTCAGCTGGGACCAGAGTCACCAAGAAAACAATCGGTAACACACTACACCGCGATCGACTGAAATCCTGCAGCCCCCGCAAGGTCCCCCTGATCAGGAAATCCCATGTACAGGTCCGTCTGACGATCACTAATGAACATCGAATGATTCAGAGGAGAACCGGGGGAAAGTGTTGTGGTCAGAGGAGACCAAAATCCAGATCTTTGGCCTCAACTCAACTCGCCGTGTTTGGAGGAGGAGGAATGCTGCCTATGACCCCAAGAACACCATCCCCCACCGTCATATATGGAGGTCCTATGACCCCAAGAACACCATCCCCCACCGTCATACATGGAGGACCTATGACCCCAAGAACACCATCCCCCACCGTCATACATGGAGGACCTATGACCCCAAGAACACCATCCCCCACCGTCATACATGGAGGACCTATGACCCCAAGAACACCATCCCCCACCGTCATACATGGAGGACCTATGACCCCAAGAACACCATCCCCCACCGTCATCATACATGGAGGACCTATGACCCCAAGAACACCATCCCCCACCGTCATACATGGAGGACCTATGACCCCAAGAACACCATCCCCCACCGTCATACATGGAGGACCTATGACCCCAAGAACACCATCCCCCACCGTCATACATGGAGGTGGAGACATTATGCTTTGGGGGTGTTTTTCTGCTAAGGGGACAGGAGAACTTCACTGCATCAAAAGACGATGGACGGGGCCATGTACCATCAAATCTTGGGTGAGAACCTCCTTCCCTCAGCCAGAGCATTGAAAATGGGTCTTCCAGCATGACAATGACCCAAAACACACGGCCATGGCAACAAAGGAGTGGCTCAAGAAGAAGCACATGAAGGTCCTGGAGTGGCCTAGCCAGTCTCCAGACCTTAATCCCATAGAAAATATGTGGAGGAAGCTGAAGGTTCGAGTCACCAAACGTCAGCCTGGAAACCTCAATGACTTGGAGAGGATCTGCAAAGAGGACAAAATCCCTCCTGAGATGTGTGCGAACCTGGAGGCCAACTCCAAGAAACGTCCAACCTCTGTGATCACCAACAAGGGTTTCTCCACCAACTACTAAGTCATGTTTTGTGAAGGGTTCACATACTTATTTCACTCATTAAAATGCAAATCAATTTATAACTTTTTTGAAATGTGTTTTTCTGGATATTTTTGTTGTTATTCTGTCTCTCACTATTATAATAAATCGACCAATAAAATTATAGACCGATCGTTTCTTTGTCAGTGGGGCGAACCTACAAAATCAGCATCCGATCAAATACTTTTTTCCCTCACTGTATATATTATGTGTTCCACTGTCTCCTATAACTCCCCTCTACAGTCACGTGACCCTGGGCTTTTCCCTCCTCTACAGTCACGTGACCCTGGGCTTTTCCCTCCTCTACAGTCACGTGACCCTGGGCTTTTCCCTCCTCTACAGTCACGTGACCCTGTGGTTTCTTTCTTTTTCTCCTCAGACGCTCTCTGCTCAGTGCCCCCCCTTCCTTCCTTCCTTCCTCTCCTCCGATGCTCTCTGCTCAGCTCCCTTCCTTACTTCCTCTCCTCTGATGCTCTCTGCTCAGCGCCCTTCCTTCCTCTCCTCCGATGCTCTCTGCTCAGCGCACCTCCTTCCATTTTATCCTCCGATGCTCTCTGCTCAGCGCACCTCCTTCCATTTTATCCTCCGATGCTCTCTGCTCAGCGCACCTCCTTCCATTTTATCCTCCGATGCTCTCTGCTCAGCTCCCTTCCTTACTTCCTCTCCTCCGATGCTCTCTGCTCAGCGTCCTTCCTTAGTTCCTCTCCTCTGATGCTCTGTGCTCAGCGCCCTTCCTTCCTTCCTCTCCTCCGATGCTCTCTGCTCAGCGTCCTTCCTTCCTCTCCACTGATGCTCTCTGCTAGACATGGGAACTGTCAAAAAATTTGTTTCGTTTTGGTTTTGTTTCGTTTTTTAAAAAAATCGTAATTCGTGTACGAAATTCCGTTCGAATTCATACGAAATACGAATTTCGTACGAATCGTTAAAAAATTTAGAATCGTTTTGAATCGTTAATAATCACTCGCGGCTAATGAATTGCCAGTTCCCGTAACACAGAGAACAATTCGAATCCAACAACTACTACCAAATATCGAATTTCAACGAATACGAAAGAAATTATTATAGCGGATATAACAAATGATTCGAATGAATTCGAGATTCAGTATATCAGGGAACTGTCTCTGCACAAAGTGTCATTTTTACAGGAAAAAAAGCTATTTAAAATCACTCGCGGCTAATGAATTGTCGGCTCCATAACACAGAGAACAGTCATTCATTGAAGTCATTGATAAAAAAAAAAGCGTGGGGGTCCCCCCAAATTCAATAACCAGGCCCTTCAGGTCTGCTATGTATATTAAGGGGAACCCCACTTCAAATTTGAAAAAAAAAAAATGACGTGGGGTCCCCCCTAAATATCCATACCAGACCCTTCAGGTCTGGGATGGATTTTAAGGGGAACCCCGGCCAAAAAAAAAAAATGGCGTGGGGTCCCCCTCAAAATCCATACCAGACCCTTTATCTATCTCTGACACACGGGGACGTCATGGGGACTTCCCCATGGCTTTCCCCATGACGTCAGAGGGGGGTGGGGTCACCAGGTGCCCTCCGTTATAAAAGTCCGGACGAGAAGACCAGAGCAAGAAGAAGCGGATCGGAGGAAGAAGATGATGGAAGAAGAAGATGGAAGAAGATGCCGGAAGGAGAAGATGAAGAAACCGAAGGAAGAAGGAAGACCAGAAGAAAGAAGATTTTAATAAAGGAATTGTCAAAGACCGTCTCCTGTCATTTTTACAATTTTTGTCACTTTTTTGGTGAAATGGTAGGGGTACTTTTGTACCCCCTTACCATTTCACACAGGGGGGGGGGCAGGATCTGGGGGTCCCCTTGTTACAGGGGGCTTCCAGATTCCGATAAGCCCCCCGCCCGCAGACCCCCACAACCAATGGCCAGGGTTGTGGGGATGAGGCCCTTGTCCTCATCAACATGGGGACAAGGTGCTTTGGGGGGGACCCCAAAGCACCCTCCCAATGTTGAGGGCATGTGGCCTGGTACGGTTCAGGAGGGAGGGGGGGGCGCTCTCGTCCCCCCCCTCTTTTCCTGCGGCCTGCCAGGTTGCGTGCTTGGATAAAGGGTCTGGTATGGATTTTGAGGGGGACCCCACGCCATTTATTTATTTATTTTTTGGCCGGGGTTCCCCTTAAAATCCATCCCAGACCTGAAGGGTCTGATATGGATATTTAGGGGGGACCCCACGTCATTTTTTTTTTAATTTGAAGTGGGGTTCCCCTTAATATACATAGCAGACCTGAAGGGCCTGTTTATTGAATTTGGGGGGACCCCCACGCTTTTTTTTTTATCAATGACTTTCAATGAATGACTGTTCTCTGTGTTACGGGAGCTGACAATTCATTAGCCGCGAGTGATTTTAAATAGCTTTTTTTTCCTGCAAAAATTACACTTTGTCATTCGAATTCATTCGAACCATTCATTATATCCGCTATAATAATTTATTTCGTATTAGTTGAAATTCGATATTTGGTAGTTGGATTCGAATAATTTGGAGCCGAAATTCATAAACGGAATTTCGTATTCCGTACAGAATTCGTATTCGAAAAAATTTGTCCGAATTTCGAATTCGTACAAAACTAATCGCACATGTCTACTCTCTGCTCAGCACCCTTCCTTCCTTCCTCTCCTCCGATGCTCTCTGCTCAGCACCCTTCCTTCCTTCCTCTCCTCCGATGCTCTCTGCTCAGCGCCCTTCTTTTCTTCCTCTCCTCCGATGCTCTCTGCTCATCACCCTTCCTTCCTTCCTCTCCTCCGATGCTCTCTGATCAGCGCCCTTCCTTCCTTCCTCTCCACTGATGCTCTCTGCTCAGTGCCCTTCCTTCCTTCACCTGCTCCGATGCTCTCTGCTCATCACCCTTCCTTCCTTCCTCTGATGCTATGTGCTCATCACCCTTCCTTCCTTCCTCTCCTCCGATGCTCTCTGCTCAGCGCCCTTCTTTTCTTCCTCTCCTCCGATGCTCTCTGTTCATCACCCTTCCTTCCTTCCTCTCCTCCGATGCTCTCTGCTCAGCACCCTTCCTTTCTTCCTCTCCTCCGATGCTCTCTGCTCAGTGCCCTTCCTTCCTTCCTCTCCTCTGATGCTCTCTGCTCAGCACCCTTTCTTCCTTCCTTCCTCTCTTCCGATGCTCTCTGCTCAGCGCCCTTCCTTCCTTCCTCTGATGCTATGTGCTCAGCACCCTTCCTTTCTTCCTCTCCTCCGATGCTCTCTGCTCAGCGCCCTTCCTACCTTCCTCTTCTCCGATGCTCTCTGTTCAGCACCCTTCCTTCCTTCCTCTCCTCCGATGCTCTCTGCTCAGCTCCCTTCCTTCCTTCCTCTCCTCCGATGCTCTCTGCTCAGCTCCCTTCCTTCCTTCCTCTCCTCCGATGCTCTCTGCTCAGCGCCCTTCCTTCCTTCCTCTGATGCTATGTGCTCAGCACCCTTCTTTCCTTCCTCTCCTCCGATGCTCTCTGCTCAGCTCCCTTCCTTCCTTCCTCTCCTCCGATGCTCTCTGTTCAGCACCCTTCCTTCCTTCCTCTCCTCCGATGCTCTCTGCTCAGCTCCCTTCCTTCCTTCCTCTCCTCTGATGCTCTCTGTTCAGCACCCTTCCTTCCTTCCTCTCCTCCGATGCTCTCTGCTCATCACCCTTCCTTCCTTCCTCTCCACTGATGCTCTCTGCTCAGTGCCCTTCCTTCCTTCACCTGCTCCGATGCTCTCTGCTCATCACCATTCCTTCCTTCCTCTCCTCCGATGCTCTCTGCTCAGCACCCTTTCTTCCTTCCTTCCTCTCTTCCGATGCTCTCTGCTCAGCACCCTTCCTTCCTTCCTCTGATGCTATGTGCTCAGCACCCTTCTTTCCTTCCTCTCCTCCGATGCTCTCTGCTCAGCGCCCTTCCTTCCTTCCTCTTCTCCGATGCTCTCTGTTCAGCACCCTTCCTTCCTTCCTCTCCTCCGATGCTCTCTGCTCAGCTCCCTTCCTTCCTTCCTTCCTCTCCTCCGATGCTCTCTGCTCAGCACCCTTCTTTCCTTCCTCTCCTCCGATGCTCTGTGCTCAGCGCCCTTCCTTCCTCTCCTCCGATGCTCTGTGCTCAGCTCCCTTCCTTCCTCTCCTCCGATGCTCTCTGCTCAGCTCCCTTCCTTCCTTGCTCTCCTCCGATGCTCTCTGCTCAGCGCCCTTCCTTCCTTCCTCTCCTCCGATGCTCTCTGCTCAGCGCCCTTCCTTCCTTCCTCTCCTCCGATGCTCTCTGCTCAGCACCCTTCCTTCCTTGCTCTCCTCCGATGCTCTCTGCTCAGCGCCCTTCCTTCCTTCCTCTCCTCCGATGCTCTCTGCTCAGCGCACCTCCTTCCATTTTATCCTCTGATGCTCTCTGCTCAGTGCCACCCCTTCCTTCCTCTCCTCCGATGCTCTCTGCTCAGCTCCCTTCCTTCCTTCCTCTCCTCCGATGCTCTCTGCTCAGCTCCCTTCCTTCCTTCCTCTCCTCCGATGCTCTCTGCTCAGCGCCCTTCCTTCCTTCCTCTCCTCCGATGCTCTCTGCTCAGCACCCTTCCTTCCTTCCTCTCCACTGATGCTCTCTGCTCAGTGCCCTTCCTTCCTTCACCTGCTCCGATGCTCTCTGCTCATCACCCTTCCTTCCTTCCTCTCCTCCGATGCTCTCTGCTCAGCGCCCTTCTTTTCTTCCTCTCCTCCGATGCTCTCTGCTCAGCACCCTTCCTTTCTTCCTCTCCTCCGATGCTCTCTGCTCAGTGCCCTTCCTTCCTTCCTCTCCTCTGATGCTCTCTGCTCAGCTCCCTTCCTTCCTTCCTCTCCTCCGATGCTCTCTGCTCAGTGCCCTTCCTTCCTTCCTTCCTCTGATGCTATGTGCTCAGCACCCTTCTTTCCTTCCTCTCCTCCGATGCTCTCTGCTCAGCGCCCTTCCTTCCTTCCTCTTCTCCGATGCTCTCTGCTCAGCACCCTTCTTTCCTTCCTCTGATGCTATGTGCTCAGCACCCTTCTTTCCTTCCTCTCCTCCGATGCTCTCTGCTCAGCGCCCTTCCTTCCTTCCTCTCCTCCGATGCTCTCTGTTCAGCACCCTTCCTTCCTTCCTCTCCTCCGATGCTCTGTGCTCAGCGCCCTTCCTTCCTTCCTTCCTCTCCTCCGATGCTCTCTGTTCAGCACCCTTCCTTCCTTCCTCTCCTCCGATGCTCTCTGCTCAGCACCCTTCATTCCTTCCTCTCCTCAGATGCTCTCTGCTCAGCACCCTTCCTTCCTTCCTCTCCACTGATGCTCTCTGCTCAGTGCCCTTCCTTCCTTCACCTGCTCCGATGCTCTCTGCTCATCACCATTCCTTCCTTCCTCTCCTCCGATGCTCTCTGCTCAGCACCCTTTCTTCCTTCCTTCCTCTCTTCCGATGCTCTCTGCTCAGCACCCTTCCTTCCTTCCTCTGATGCTATGTGCTCAGCACCCTTCTTTCCTTCCTCTCCTCCGATGCTCTCTGCTCAGCGCCCTTCCTTCCTTCCTCTTCTCCGATGCTCTCTGTTCAGCACCCTTCCTTCCTTCCTCTCCTCCGATGCTCTCTGCTCAGCTCCCTTCCTTCCTTCCTTCCTCTCCTCCGATGCTCTCTGCTCAGCACCCTTCTTTCCTTCCTCTCCTCCGATGCTCTGTGCTCAGCGCCCTTCCTTCCTCTCCTCCGATGCTCTGTGCTCAGCTCCCTTCCTTCCTCTCCTCCGATGCTCTCTGCTCAGCTCCCTTCCTTCCTTCCTCTCCTCCGATGCTCTCTGCTCAGCGCCCTTCCTTCCTTCCTCTCCTCCGATGCTCTCTGCTCAGCACCCTTCTTTCCTTCCTCTCCTCCGATGCTCTCTGCTCAGCACCCTTCCTTCCTTCCTCTCCACTGATGCTCTCTGCTCAGTGCCCTTCCTTCCTTCACCTGCTCCGATGCTCTCTGCTCATCACCCTTCCTTCCTTCCTCTCCTCCGATGCTCTCTGCTCAGCGCCCTTCTTTTCTTCCTCTCCTCCGATGCTCTCTGCTCAGCACCCTTCCTTTCTTCCTCTCCTCCGATGCTCTCTGCTCAGTGCCCTTCCTTCCTTCCTCTCCTCTGATGCTCTCTGCTCAGCTCCCTTCCTTCCTTCCTCTCCTCCGATGCTCTCTGCTCAGTGCCCTTCCTTCCTTCCTCTGATGCTATGTGCTCAGCACCCTTCTTTCCTTCCTCTCCTCCGATGCTCTCTGCTCAGCGCCCTTCCTTCCTTCCTCTTCTCCGATGCTCTCTGCTCAGCACCCTTCTTTCCTTCCTCTGATGCTATGTGCTCAGCACCCTTCTTTCCTTCCTCTCCTCCGATGCTCTCTGCTCAGCGCCCTTCCTTCCTTCCTCTCCTCCGATGCTCTCTGTTCAGCACCCTTCCTTCCTTCCTCTCCTCCGATGCTCTGTGCTCAGCGCCCTTCCTTCCTTCCTTGCTCTTCTCCGATGCTCTCTGCTCAGCGCCCTTCCTTCCTTCCTCTCCTCCGATGCTCTCTGCTCAGCACCCTTCCTTCCTCTTCTCTGATGCTCTCTGCTCAGCACCCTTCCTTCCTTCCTTCCTCTCCTCCGATGCTCTCTGCTCAGCTCCCTTCCTTCCTTCCTCTCCTCCGATGCTCTCTGCTCAGCGCCCTTTCTTCCTCTCCTCTGATGCTCTCTGCTCAGCTCCCTTCCTTCCTTCCTCTCCTCCGATGCTCTCTGCTCAGCGCCCTTCCTTCCTTCCTTCCTCTCCTCCGATGCTCTCTGCTCACCTCCCTTCCTTCCTTCCTCTCCTCCGATGCTCTCTGCTCAGCCCCCTTCCTTCCTTCCTTCCTCTCCTCTGATGCTCTCTGCTCAGCTCCCTTCCTTCCTTCCTCTCCTCCGATGCTCTCTGCTCAGCTCCCTTCCTTCCTTCCTCTCCTCTGATGCTCTCTGCTCAGCGCCCCCTTCCTTCCTTCCTTCCTCTCCTCCGATGCTCTCTGCTCAGCTCCCTTCCTTCCTTCCTCTCCTCCGATGCTCTCTGCTCAGCGCCCTTCCTTCCTTCCTCTTCTCCGATGCTCTCTGCTCAGCTCCCTTCCTTCCTTCCTCTCCTCCGATGCTCTCTGCTCAGTGCCCTTCTTTCCTTCCTCTCCTCCGATGCTCTCTGCTCAGCGCCCTTCCTTCCTTCCTCTCCTCCGATGCTCTCTGCTCAGCACCCTTCCTTCCTTCCTCTTCTCCGATGCTCTCTGCTCAGCGCCCTTCCTTCCTTCCTCTCCTCCGATGCTCTCTGCTCAGTGCCCTTCCTTCCTTCCTCTCTTCCGATGCTCTCTGCTCAGCACCCTTCCTTCCTTCCTTCCTCTCCTCCGATGCTCTCTGCTCAGCACCCTTCCTTCCTCTCCTCCGATGCTCTCTGCTCAGCGCCCTTCCTTCCTTCCTCTTCTCCGATGCTCTCTGCTCAGCTCCCTTCCTTCCTTCCTCTCCTCCGATGCTCTCTGCTCAGTGCCCTTCTTTCCTTCCTCTCCTCCGATGCTCTCTGCTCAGCGCCCTTCCTTCCTTCCTCTCCTCCGATGCTCTCTGCTCAGCACCCTTCCTTCCTTCCTCTTCTCCGATGCTCTCTGCTCAGCGCCCTTCCTTCCTTCCTCTCCTCCGATGCTCTCTGCTCAGTGCCCTTCCTTCCTTCCTCTCTTCCGATGCTCTCTGCTCAGCACCCTTCCTTCCTTCCTTCCTCTCCTCCGATGCTCTCTGCTCAGCACCCTTCCTTCCTCTCCTCCGATGCGCTCTGCTCAGCACCCTTTCTTCCTTCCTCTACTCCGATGCTCTCTGCTCAGCGCCCTTCCTTCCTTCCTCTCCTCCGATGCTCTCTGCTCAGCACCCTTCCTTCCTTCCTCTCCTCCGATGCTCTCTGCTCAGTGCCCTTCCTTCCTTCCTCTCCTCCGATGCTCTCTGCTCAGCGCCCTTCTTTCCTTCCTCTCCTCTGATGCTCTCTGCTCAGCACCCTTCCTTCCTTCCTTCCTCTTCTCCGATGCTCTCTGCTCAGCACCCTTCCTTCCTTGCTCTCCTCCGATGCTCTCTGCTCAGTGCCCTTCTTTCCTTCATCTGCTCCGATGCTCTCTGCTCAGCACCCTTCCTTCCTTCCTCTCCTCTGATGCTCTCTGCTCAGCGCCCTTCCTTCCTTCCTTCCTCTCTTCCGATGCTCTCTGCTCAGCACCCTTCCTTCCTTCCTTCCTCTTCTCCGATGCTCTCTGCTCAGCACCCTTCCTTCCTTCCTTCCTCTTCTCCGATGCTCTCTGCTCAGCACCCTTCCTTCCTTCCTCTCCTCCGATGCTCTCTGCTCAGTGCCCTTCCTTCCTTCCTTCCTCTCCTCCGATGCTCTCTGCTCAGCGCCCTTCATTCCTTCCTCTCCTCTGATGCTCTCTGCTCAGGGCCCTTCCTTCCTTCCTTCCTCTCTTCCGATGCTCTCTGCTCAGCACCCTTCCTTCCTTTCTTCCTCTTCTCCGATGCTCTCTGCTCAGCACCCTTCCTTCCTTGCTCTCCTCCGATGCTCTCTGCTCAGTGCCCTTCTTTCCTTCATCTGCTCCGATGCTCTCTGCTCAGCACCCTTCCTTCCTTCCTCTCCTCAGATGCTCTCTGCTCAGAGCCCTTCCTTCCTTCCTTCCTCTCCTCCGATGCTCTCTGCTCAGCGCCCTTCCTTCCTTCCTTCCTCTCTTCCAATGCTCTCTGCTCAGCGCCCTTCCTTCCTTCCTTCCTCTCCTCTGATGCTCTCTGCTCAGCACCCTTCCTTCCTTCCTTCCTCTTCTCCGATGCTCTCTGCTCAGCACCCTTCCTTCCTTCCTCTCCACTGATGCTCTCTGCTCAGTGCCCTTCCTTCCGATGCTCTCTGCTCAGCGCCCTTCCTTCCTTCCTCTCCTCCGATGCTCTCTGCTCAGCACCCTTCCTTCCTCTTCTCTGATGCTCTCTGCTCAGCACCCTTCCTTCCTTCCTTGCTCTCCTCCGATGCTCTCTGCTCAGCGCCCTTCCTTCCTTCCTTCCTCTCCTCCGATGCTCTCTGCTCAGCTCCCTTCCTTCCTTCCTCTCCTCCGATGCTCTCTGCTCAGCGCCCCCTTCCTTCCTTCCTTCCTCTCCTCCGATGCTCTCTGCTCAGCTCCCTTCCTTCCTTCCTCTCCTCCGATTCTCTCTTCTCAGCTCCCTTCCTTCCTTCCTCTCCTCCGATGCTCTCTGCTCAGCGCCCTTCCTTCCGATGCTCTCTGCTCAGTGCCCTTCTTTCCTTCCTCTCCTCCGATGCTCTCTGCTCAGCGCCCTTCCTTCCTTCCTCTCCTCCGATGCTCTCTGCTCAGCTCCCTTTCTTCCTTCCTCTTCTCCGATGCTCTCTGCTCAGCGCCCTTCCTTCCTTCCTCTCCTCCGATGCTCTCTGCTCAGCGCCCTTCCTTCCTTCCTCTCCTCTGATGCTCTCTGCTCAGTGCCCTTCCTTCCTTCCTCTCCTCCGATGCTCTCTGCTCAGTGCCCTTCCTTCCTTCCTCTCCTCCGATGCTCTCTGCTCAGCACCCTTCCTTCCTCTCCTCCGATGCTCTCTGCTCAGCACCCTTTCTTCCTTCCTCTTCTCCGATGCTCTCTGCTCAGCGCCCTTCCTTCCTTCCTCTCCTCCGATGCTCTCTGCTCAGCACCCTTCCTTCCTTCCTCTCCTCCGATGCTCTCTGCTCAGCACCCTTCCTTCCTCTCCTCCGATGCTCTCTGCTCAGCACCCTTTCTTCCTTCCTCTTCTCCGATGCTCTCTGCTCAGCGCCCTTCCTTCCTTCCTCTCCTCCGATGCTCTCTGCTCAGCACCCTTCCTTCCTTCCTCTCCTCCGATGCTCTCTGCTCAGTGCCCTTCCTTCCTTCCTTCCTCTCCTCCGATGCTCTCTGCTCAGCGCCCTTCTTTCCTTCCTCTCCTCTGATGCTCTCTGCTCAGCGCCCTTCCTTCCTTCCTTCCTCTCTTCCGATGCTCTCTGCTCAGCACCCTTCCTTCCTTCCTTGCTCTCCTCCGATGCTCTCTGCTCAGTGCCCTTCTTTCCTTCATCTGCTCCGATGCTCTCTGCTCAGCACCCTTCCTTCCTTCCTCTCCTCCGATGCTCTCTGCTCAGTGCCCTTCCTTCCTTCCTTCCTCTCCTCCGATGCTCTCTGCTCAGCACCCTTCCATCCTTCCTCTCCTCTGATGCTCTCTGCTCAGCGCCCTTCCTTCCTTCCTTCCTCTCTTCCGATGCTCTCTGCTCAGCACCCTTCCTTCCTTCCTTCCTCTTCTCCGATGCTCTCTGCTCAGCACCCTTCCTTCCTTCCTTCCTCTTCTCCGATGCTCTCTGCTCAGCACCCTTCCTTCCTTCCTTCCTCTCCTCCGATGCTCTCTGCTCAGCACCCTTCCTTCCTTCCTCTCCTCCGATGCTCTCTGCTCAGTGCCCTTCCTTCCTTCCTTCCTCTCCTCCGATGCTCTCTGCTCAGCGCCCTTCTTTCCTTCCTCTCCTCTGATGCTCTCTGCTCAGCGCCCTTCCTTCCTTCCTTCCTCTCTTCCAATGCTCTCTGCTCAGCGCCCTTCCTTCCTTCCTTCCTCTCTTCCGATGCTCTCTGCTCAGCGCCCTTCCTTCCTTCCTTCCTCTCCTCTGATGCTCTCTGCTCAGCACCCTTCCTTCCTTCCTTCCTTCCTCTTCTCCGATGCTCTCTGCTCAGCACCCTTCCTTCCTTCCTCTCCACTGATGCTCTCTGCTCAGTGCCCTTCCTTCCGATGCTCTCTGCTCAGCGCCCTTCCTTCCTTCCTCTCCGCCGATGCTCTCTGCTCAGCACCCTTCCTTCCTTCCTTCCTCTCCTCCGATGCTCTCTGCTCAGTGCCCTTCCTTCCGATGCTCTCTGCTCAGTGCCCTTCTTTTCTTCATCTGCTCCGATGCTCTCGGCTCAGCGCCCTTCCTTCCTTCCTCTCCTCCGATGCTCTCTGCTCAGTGCCCTTCCTTCCTTCCTCTCCTCCGATGCTCTCTGCTCAGCGCCCTTCTTTCCTTCCTCTCCTCTGATGCTCTCTGCTCAGCACCCTTCCTTCCTTCCTTCCTCTTCTCCGATGCTCTCTGCTCAGCACCCTTCCTTCCTTGCTCTCCTCCGATGCTCTCTGCTCAGTGCCCTTCTTTCCTTCATCTGCTCCGATGCTCTCTGCTCAGCACCCTTCCTTCCTTCCTCTCCTCTGATGCTCTCTGCTCAGCGCCCTTCCTTCCTTCCTTCCTCTCTTCCGATGCTCTCTGCTCAGCACCCTTCCTTCCTTCCTTCCTCTTCTCCGATGCTCTCTGCTCAGCACCCTTCCTTCCTTCCTTCCTCTTCTCCGATGCTCTCTGCTCAGCACCCTTCCTTCCTTCCTCTCCTCCGATGCTCTCTGCTCAGTGCCCTTCCTTCCTTCCTTCCTCTCCTCCGATGCTCTCTGCTCAGCGCCCTTCTTTCCTTCCTCTCCTCTGATGCTCTCTGCTCAGCGCCCTTCCTTCCTTCCTTCCTCTCTTCCGATGCTCTCTGCTCAGCACCCTTCCTTCCTTTCTTCCTCTTCTCCGATGCTCTCTGCTCAGCACCCTTCCTTCCTTGCTCTCCTCCGATGCTCTCTGCTCAGTGCCCTTCTTTCCTTCATCTGCTCCGATGCTCTCTGCTCAGCACCCTTCCTTCCTTCCTCTCCTCTGATGCTCTCTGCTCAGCGCCCTTCCTTCCTTCCTTCCTCTCCTCCGATGCTCTCTGCTCAGCGCCCTTCCTTCCTTCCTTCCTCTCTTCCAATGCTCTCTGCTCAGCGCCCTTCCTTCCTTCCTTCCTCTCTTCCGATGCTCTCTGCTCAGCGCCCTTCCTTCCTTCCTTCCTCTCCTCTGATGCTCTCTGCTCAGCACCCTTCCTTCCTTCCTTCCTCTTCTCCGATGCTCTCTGCTCAGCACCCTTCCTTCCTTCCTCTCCACTGATGCTCTCTGCTCAGTGCCCTTCCTTCCGATGCTCTCTGCTCAGCGCCCTTCCTTCCTTCCTCTCCTCCGATGCTCTCTGCTCAGCACCCTTCCTTCCTCTTCTCTGATGCTCTCTGCTCAGCACCCTTCCTTCCTTCCTTGCTCTCCTCCGATGCTCTCTGCTCAGCGCCCTTCCTTCCTTCCTTCCTCTCCTCCGATGCTCTCTGCTCAGCTCCCTTCCTTCCTTCCTCTCCTCCGATGCTCTCTGCTCAGCGCCCCCTTCCTTCCTTCCTTCCTCTCCTCCGATGCTCTCTGCTCAGCTCCCTTCCTTCCTTCCTCTCCTCCGATGCTCTCTGCTCAGCTCCCTTCCTTCCTTCCTCTCCTCCGATGCTCTCTGCTCAGCGCCCTTCCTTCCGATGCTCTCTGCTCAGTGCCCTTCTTTCCTTCCTCTCCTCCGATGCTCTCTGCTCAGCGCCCTTCCTTCCTTCCTCTCCTCCGATGCTCTCTGCTCAGCTCCCTTTCTTCCTTCCTCTACTCCGATGCTCTCTGCTCAGCGCCCTTCCTTCCTTCCTCTCCTCCGATGCTCTCTGCTCAGCGCCCTTCCTTCCTTCCTCTCCTCTGATGCTCTCTGCTCAGTGCCCTTCCTTCCTTCCTCTCCTCCGATGCTCTCTGCTCAGTGCCCTTCCTTCCTTCCTCTCCTCCGATGCTCTCTGCTCAGCACCCTTCCTTCCTCTCCTCCGATGCTCTCTGCTCAGCACCCTTTCTTCCTTCCTCTTCTCCGATGCTCTCTGCTCAGCGCCCTTCCTTCCTTCCTCTCCTCCGATGCTCTCTGCTCAGCACCCTTCCTTCCTTCCTCTCCTCCGATGCTCTCTGCTCAGCACCCTTCCTTCCTCTCCTCCGATGCTCTCTGCTCAGCACCCTTTCTTCCTTCCTCTTCTCCGATGCTCTCTGCTCAGCGCCCTTCCTTCCTTCCTCTCCTCCGATGCTCTCTGCTCAGCACCCTTCCTTCCTTCCTCTCCTCCAATGCTCTCTGCTCAGTGCCCTTCCTTCCTTCCTTCCTCTCCTCCGATGCTCTCTGCTCAGCGCCCTTCTTTCCTTCCTCTCCTCTGATGCTCTCTGCTCAGCGCCCTTCCTTACTTCCTTCCTCTCTTCCGATGCTCTCTGCTCAGCACCCTTCCTTCCTTCCTTCCTCTTCTCCGATGCTCTCTGCTCAGCACCCTTCCTTCCTTGCTCTCCTCCGATGCTCTCTGCTCAGTGCCCTTCTTTCCTTCATCTGCTCCGATGCTCTCTGCTCAGCACCCTTCCTTCCTTCCTCTCCTCCGATGCTCTCTGCTCAGTGCCCTTCCTTCCTTCCTTCCTCTCCTCCGATGCTCTCTGCTCAGCACCCTTCCTTCCTTCCTCTCCTCTGATGCTCTCTGCTCAGCGCCCTTCCTTCCTTCCTTCCTCTCTTCCGATGCTCTCTGCTCAGCACCCTTCCTTCCTTCCTTCCTCTTCTCCGATGCTCTCTGCTCAGCACCCTTCCTTCCTTCCTTCCTCTTCTCCGATGCTCTCTGCTCAGCACCCTTCCTTCCTTCCTTCCTCTCCTCCGATGCTCTCTGCTCAGCACCCTTCCTTCCTTCCTCTCCTCCGATGCTCTCTGCTCAGTGCCCTTCCTTCCTTCCTTCCTCTCTTCCAATGCTCTCTGCTCAGCGCCCTTCCTTCCTTCCTTCCTCTCTTCCGATGCTCTCTGCTCAGCGCCCTTCCTTCCTTCCTTCCTCTCCTCTGATGCTCTCTGCTCAGCACCCTTCTTTCCTTCCTTCCTCTTCTCCGATGCTCTCTGCTCAGCACCCTTCCTTCCTTCCTCTCCACTGATGCTCTCTGCTCAGTGCCCTTCCTTCCGATGCTCTCTGCTCAGCGCCCTTCCTTCCTTCCTCTCCGCCGATGCTCTCTGCTCAGCACCCTTCCTTCCTTCCTTCCTCTCCTCCGATGCTCTCTGCTCAGTGCCCTTCCTTCCGATGCTCTCTGCTCAGTGCCCTTCTTTTCTTCATCTGCTCCGATGCTCTCGGCTCAGCACCCTTCCTTCCTTCCTCTCCTCCGATGCTCTCTGCTCAGTGCCCTTCCTTCCTTCCTTCCTCTCCTCCGATGCTCTCTGCTCAGCACCCTTCCTTCCTTGCTCTCCTCCGATGCTCTCTGCTCAGCGCCCTTCCTTCCTTCCTTCCTCTCCTCCGATGCTCTCTGCTCAGCACCCTTCCTTCCTTCCTCTCCTCCGATGCTCTGTGCTCAGCACCCTTCCTTCCTTCCTCTCCTCCGATGCTCTCTGCTCAGTGCCCTTCCTTCCTTCCTTCCTCTCCTCCGATGCTCTCTGCTCAGCACCCTTCCTTCCTCTCCTCCGATGCTCTCTGCTCAGCGCCCTTCCTTCCTTCCTCTCCTCCGATGCTCTCTGCTCAGCACCCTTCCTTCCTTCCTCTCCTCCGATGCTCTCTGCTCAGTGCCCTTCCTTCCTTCCTTCCTCTCCTCCGATGCTCTCTGCTCAGCACCCTTCCTTCCTTCCTCTCCTCCGATGCTCTGTGCTCAGCGCCCTTTCTTCCTTCCTCTTCTCCGATGCTCTCTGCTCAGCACCCTTCCTTCCTTCCTTCCTCTCCTCCGATGCTCTGTGCTCAGCGCCCTTTCTTCCTTCCTCTTCTCCGATGCTCTCTGCTCAGCTCCCTTCCTTCCTTCCTCTCCTCCGATGCTCTCTGCTCAGTGCCCTTCCTTCCTTCCTTCCTCTCCTCCGATGCTCTCTGCTCAGCACCCTTCCTTCCTTGCTCTCCTCTGATGCTCTCTGCTCAGCGCCCTTCCTTCCTTCCTCTCCTCCGATGCTCTGTGCTCAGCGCCCTTCCTTCCTTCCTCTCCTCCGATGCTCTGTGCTCAGCGCTCTTCCTTCCTTCCTCTCCTCCGATGCTCTCAGCTCAGCACCCTTCCTTCCTTCCTCTCCGCCGATGCTCTCTGCTCAGCACCCTTCCTTCCTTCCTCTCCGCCGATGCTCTCTGCTCAGCACACTTCCTTCCTTCCTTCCTCTTCTCCGATGCTCTCTGCTCAGCACCCTTCCTTCCTTCCTCTCCTCCGATGCTCTCTGCTCAGCGCCCTTCCTTCCTTCCTCTCCTCCGATGCTCTCTGCTCAGCGCCCTTCCTTCCTTCCTCTCCTCCGATGCTCTTTGCTCAGCACCCTTCCTTCCTCTCCTCCGATGCTCTGTGCTCATCGCCCTTCCTTCCTTCCTCTCCTCCGATGCTCTCTGCTCAGCACCCTTCCTTCCTCTCCTCCGATGCTCTCTGCTCAGCTCCCTTCTTTCCTTCCTCTCCTCCGATGCTCTCTGCTCAGCGCCCTTCCTTCCTCTCCTCCGATGCTCTCTGCTCAGCTCCCTTCTTTCCTTCCTCTCCTCCGATGCTCTCTGCTCATCGCCCTTCCTTCCTTCCTTCCTCTCCTCCGATGCTCTCTGCTCAGCACTCTTCCTTCCTTCCTCTCCTCCGATGCTCTCTGCTCAGCGCCCTTCCTTCCTTCCTCTCCTCCGATGCTCTCTGCTCAGCACCCTTCCTTCCTTCCTCTCCTCCGATGCTCTCTGCTCAGCGCCCTTCTTTCCTTCCTCTCCTCCGATGCTCTCTGCTCAGCCTCCTTCCTTCCTTCTTTCCTCTTCTCTGATGCTCTCTGCTCAGCACCCTTCCTTCCTTCCTCTCCTCCGATGCTCTCTGCTCAGTGCCCTTCCTTCCTTCCTTCCTCTTCTCCGATGCTCTCTGCTCAGCACCCTTCCTTCCTTCCTTCCTCTCCTCCGATGCTCTCTGCTCAGCACCCTTCTTTCCTTCCTCTCCTCCGATGCTCTCTGCTCAGCACCCTTCCTTCCTTCCTCTCCTCCGATGCTCTCTGCTCAGCACCCTTCCTTCCTTCCTCTCCTCCGATGCTCTCTGCTCAGTGCCCTTCCTTCCTTCCTTCCTCTCCTCCGATGCTCTCTGCTCAGTGCCCTTCCTTCCTTCCTCTCCTCCGATGCTCTCTGCTCAGCACCCTTCCTTCCTTCCTTCCTCTCCTCCGATGCTCTCTGCTCAGCACCCTTCCTTCCTTTCTCTCCTCCGATGCTCTCTGCTCAGCACCCTTCCTTCCTTCCTCTCCTCCGATGCTCTCTGCTCAGCGCCCTTCCTTCCTTCCTCTCCTCCGATGCTCTCTGCTCAGCGCCTCTCCTTCCTTCCTCTCCTCCGATGCTCTCTGCTCAGCACCCTTCCTTCCTTCTTTCCTCTTCTCTGATGCTCTCTGCTCAGCACCCTTCCTTCCTTCCTCTCCTCCGATGCTCTCTGCTCAGTGCCCTTCCTTCCTTCCTCTCCTCCGATGCTCTCTGCTCAGCATCCTTCCTTCCTTCCTTCCTCTTCTCCGATGCTCTCTGCTCAGCACCCTTCCTTCCTTCCTTCCTTCCTCTCCTCCGATGCTCTCTGCTCAGCACCCTTCTTTCCTTCCTCTCCTCCGATGCTCTCTGCTCAGTGCCCTTCCTTCCTTCCTTCCTCTCCTCCGATGCTCTCTGCTCAGTGCCCTTCCTTCCTTCCTCTCCTCCGATGCTCTCTGCTCAGCACCCTTCCTTCCTTCCTTCCTCTCCTCCGATGCTCTCTGCTCAGCACCCTTCCTTCCTTTCTCTCCTCCGATGCTCTCTGCTCAGCACCCTTCCTTCCTCTCCTCCGATGCTCTCTGCTCAGCACCCTTCCTTCCTTCCTCTCCTCCGATGCTCTCTGCTCAGCACCCTTCCTTCCTTTCTCTCCTCCGATGCTCTCTGCTCAGCACCCTTCCTTCCTCTCCTCCGATGCTCTCTGCTCAGCACCCTTCCTTCCTTCCTCTCCTCCGATGCTCTCTGCTCAGCTCCCTTCCTTCCTTCCTTCCTCTCCTCCGATGCTCTCTGCTCAGCACCCTTCCTTCCTTTCTCTCCTCCGATGCTCTCTGCTCAGCACCCTTCCTTCCTTCCTCTCCTCCGATGCTCTCTGCTCAGCGCCCTTCCTTCCTTCCTCTCCTCCGATGCTCTCTGCTCAGCGCCCTTCCTTCCTTCCTCTCCTCCGATGCTCTCTGCTCAGCGCCCTTCCTTCCTTCCTCTCCTCCGATGCTCTCTGCTCAGCACCCTTCTTTCCTTCCTCTCCTCCGTCGTTCTCTGCTCAGCGCCCTTCTTTCCTTCCTCTCCTCCGATGCTCTCTGCTCAGCATCCTTCCTTCCTTCCTTCCTCTTCTCCGATGCTCTCTGCTCAGCACCCTTCCTTCCTTCCTTCCTCTCCTCCGATGCTCTCTGCTCAGCACCCTTCTTTCCTTCCTCTCCTCCGATGCTCTCTGCTCAGCACCCTTCCTTCCTTCCTCTCCTCCGATGCTCTCTGCTCAGCACCCTTCTTTCCTTCCTCTCCTCCGATGCTCTCTGCTCAGCACCCTTCCTTCCTTCCTCTCCTCCGATGCTCTCTGCTCAGCACCCTTCCTTCCTTCCTCTCCTCCGATGCTCTCTGCTCAGTGCCCTTCCTTCCTTCCTTCCTCTCCTCCGATGCTCTCTGCTCAGTGCCCTTCCTTCCTTCCTCTCCTCCGATGCTCTCTGCTCAGCGCCCTTCTTTCCTTCCTCTACTCCGATGCTCTCTGCTCAGCACCCTTCCTTCCTCTCCTCCGATGCTCTCTGCTCAGTGCCCTTCCTTCCTTCCTCTCCTCCGATGCTCTCTGCTCAGCACCCTTCCTTCCTTCCTTCCTCTCCTCCGATGCTCTCTGCTCAGCACCCTTCCTTCCTTTCTCTCCTCCGATGCTCTCTGCTCAGCACCCTTCCTTCCTTCCTCTCCTCCGATGCTCTCTGCTCAGCGCCCTTCCTTCCTTCCTCTCCTCCGATGCTCTCTGCTCAGCACCCTTCCTTCCTTCCTCTCCTCCGATGCTCTCTGCTCAGCGCCCTTCCTTCCTTCCTCTCCTCCGATGCTCTCTGCTCAGCGCCCTTCCTTCCTTCCTCTCCTCCGATGCTCTCTGCTCAGCGCCCTTCCTTCCTTCCTCTCCTCCGATGCTCTCTGCTCAGCACCCTTCTTTCCTTCCTCTCCTCCGTCGTTCTCTGCTCAGCGCCCTTCTTTCCTTCCTCTCCTCCGATGCCCCGGTAAGGCTGCTTTGACCTGAATGGATAAAGCACAGAACAGGTTTGGTTTGATTGACTGAATCTGCAGCTGTGCTGCGTCTTTATAATAGAAAGTGCCCCCCCCAATGTGCACTATAGCACACTCAGACCTAATGGTATTGGTTGCCATAGTTACCCCGGAAATGGTTCCGCCTCCTCTTTTATAAATTGTCCTGTTTCCAAATTGTTCCTGAAATCCGACAATTTTGCATTTGTGATAAGTTCCTCGAATTTTCGTCTCTCTCCGATCATCTCGCTCATCGTCCTCGCACGTCAGAGCCGCAAACATTCAGTTATGTTGTTTAAATTCCACGTTTTATACTCTTTGTATTTATCTCACAATGAAGAAGAAGAAAGAGATAAAGAAGGAAACTGTCAGCAGAATCCCAATTACACGGAATATTAAAGAATCCGTTCTAATGGGGGGCGGCGGGGTCACCATGCTTCAGGTATAGGGACGCTCTTCATGACTTTGGTGGGGTATAGCATGTCTGAGAAGGATTTCATTCTCCATAGTCTGAGGGGCACTAGGAATGTATAGGACCACCCTGGCATTGGGTTGGTTGTGGTTCAGATTTACCTTTCTCCTAGTTAGCTGGGAATACGGAAGGAGCTACATAGGTGAAGTCCAGCCCACACCCTTTCAGACATAAGCTGGTCCTGTAGCTCAGGGGTCTGCAAACTTTTCAAACAAAGGGCCAGTTTACTGTCCTTTAGACTTTAAGGGGGCCAAACTGTGGTCAGTCGGGGTAGGAAATGTCCTGAGCCCAGCATTGGTGAGAGTAAATATGGCCTCAGTGTTGGTGGTCAGTGTGAGGAATAGTACCCCATCATTGGTATCAGTAGAAGAAATGGTGCCCCATTGGTGTTTGTGGGAGGAATATTACCCCAAGGGCTGGATAAAGGCTAGCGAAGGGCCACATCTTTGGCCGGAGTTTGGAGACCCCTGCTGTAGCTGGAGGTGAAACTTCCAGAGAACCATCCAGCAGTAATTGATTGACTCTCAGCTGTAGGGAGCGTGATTGGCCCTCTGAGTGGCGGCACCTCTGCAGCTCACAGTCCAGACAACAGGACCCAGCGCACATACACCCGTACACATTCACTGCCGTCTTCTGGCTCTCCTAATAAACCTTGACAATGTTCTCTGGAAGTGTGATGATTTCCAATAAATCCTTTTACATTTCTATTCCTGTATCATTTATTGAAATGAATGATGAAGTAAATATCTAAGGCCTGGTACACATGACCATCTAAGGCCTGGTACACATGACCATCTAAGGCCTGGTACACATGACCATCTAAGGCCTGGTACACATGACCATCTAAGGCCTGGTACACATGACCATCCGAGGCCTGGTACACATGACCATCTGAGGCCTGGTGCACATGACCATCTGAGGCCTGGTGCACATGACCATCTAAGGCCTGGTGCACATGACCATCTAAGGCCTGGTACACATGACCATCTAAGGCCTGGTACACATGACCATCTAAGGCCTGGTACACATGACCATCTAAGGCCTGGTACACATGACCATCTAAGGCCTGGTACACATGACCATCTAAGGCCTGGTACACATGACCATCTAAGGCCTGGTACACATGACCATCCGAGGCCTGGTACACATGACCATCTGAGGCCTGGTGCACATGACCATCTGAGGCCTGGTGCACATGACCATCTAAGGCCTGGTGCACATGACCATCTAAGGCCTGGTACACATGACCATCTAAGGCCTGGTACACATGACCATCTAAGGCCTGGTACACATGACCATCTAAGGCCTGGTACACATGACCATCCGAGGCCTGGTACACATGACCATCTGAGGCCTGGTGCACATGACCATCTGAGGCCTGGTGCACATGACCATCTAAGGCCTGGTGCACATGACCATCTAAGGCCTGGTACACATGACCATCTAAGGCCTGGTACACATGACCATCTAAGGCCTGGTACACATGACCATCTAAGGCCTGGTACACATGACCATCTAAGGCCTGGTACACATGACCATCTAAGGCCTGGTACACATGACCATCTAAGGCCTGGTACACATGACCATCTAAGGCCTGGTGCACATGACCATCTAAGGCCTGGTACACATGACCATCTGAGGCCTGGTGCACATGACCATCTAAGGCCTGGTGCACATGACCATCTAAGGCCTGGTGCACATGACCATCTAAGGCCTGGTGCACATGACCATCTAAGGCCTGGTGCACATGACCATCTAAGGCCTGGTACACATGACCATCTAAGGCCTGGTACACATGACCATCTAAGGCCTGGTACACATGACCATCTAAGGCCTGGTGCACATGACCATCTAAGGCCTGGTACACATGACCATCTAAGGCCTGGTACACATGACCATCTAAGGCCTGGTGCACATGACCATCTAAGGCCTGGTACACATGACCATCTAAGGCCTGGTACACATGACCATCTAAGGCCTGGTACACATGACCATCTAAGGCCTGGTGCACATGACCATCTAAGGCCTGGTACACATGACCATCTAAGGCCTGGTGCACATGACCATCTAAGGCCTGGTGCACATGACCATCTAAGGCCTGGTGCACATGACCATCTGAGGCCTGGTACACATGACCATCTGAGGCCTGGTGCACATGACCATCTGAGGCCTGGTACACATGACCATCCGAGGCCTGGTACACATGACCATCCAAGGCCTGGTACACATGACCATCTAAGGCCTGGTACACATGACCATCTAAGGCCTGGTGCACATGACCATCTAAGGCCTGGTACACATGACCATCTAAGGCCTGGTACACATGACCATCTAAGGCCTGGTACACATGACCATCTAAGGCCTGGTACACATGACCATCTAAGGCCTGGTACACATGACCATCTAAGGCCTGGTACACATGACCATCTAAGGCCTGGTACACATGACCATCTAAGGCCTGGTACACATGACCATCTAAGGCCTGGTACACATGACCATCTAAGGCCTGGTACACATGACCATCTAAGGCCTGGTACACATGACCATCTGAGGCCTGGTACACATGACCATCTGAGGCCTGGTGCACATGACCATCTGAGGCCTGGTACACATGACCATCTAAGGCCTGGTACACATGACCATCTAAGGCCTGGTACACATGACCATCTAAGGCCTGGTACACATGACCATCTAAGGCCTGGTACACATGACCATCTAAGGCCTGGTACACATGACCATCTAAGGCCTGGTACACATGACCATCTAAGGCCTGGTGCACATGACCATCTAAGGCCTGGTACACATGACCATCTAAGGCCTGGTGCACATGACCATCTAAGGCCTGGTACACATGACCATCTAAGGCCTGGTGCACATGACCATCTGAGGCCTGGTACACATGACCATCTGAGGCCTGGTGCACATGACCATCTGAGGCCTGGTACACATGACCATCCGAGGCCTGGTACACATGACCATCCAAGGCCTGGTACACATGACCATCTAAGGCCTGGTACACATGACCATCTAAGGCCTGGTGCACATGACCATCTAAGGCCTGGTACACATGACCATCTAAGGCCTGGTACACATGACCATCTAAGGCCTGGTACACATGACCATCTAAGGCCTGGTACACATGACCATCTAAGGCCTGGTACACATGACCATCTAAGGCCTGGTACACATGACCATCTAAGGCCTGGTACACATGACCATCTAAGGCCTGGTACACATGACCATCTAAGGCCTGGTACACATGACCATCTAAGGCCTGGTACACATGACCATCTAAGGCCTGGTACACATGACCATCTGAGGCCTGGTACACATGACCATCTGAGGCCTGGTGCACATGACCATCTGAGGCCTGGTACACATGACCATCTAAGGCCTGGTACACATGACCATCTAAGGCCTGGTACACATGACCATCTAAGGCCTGGTACACATGACCATCTAAGGCCTGGTACACGTGACCATCTAAGGCCTGGTGCACGTGACCATCTAAGACCTGGTACACGTGACCATCTAAGGCCTGGTACACATGACCATCTAAGGCCTGGTACACATGACCATCTAAGGCCTGGTGCACGTGACCATCTAAGGCCTGGTGCACATGACCATCTAAGGCCTGGTACACATGACCATCTAAGGCCTGGTACACGTGACCATCTAAGGCCTGGTACACATGACCATCTAAGGCAGGGGTCTCAAACTGGCGGCCCTCCAGCTGTTGTGAAACTACAAGTCCCATCATGCCTCTGCCTGTGGGAGTCATGATTGTAACTGTCAGCCTTGCAATGCCTCATGGGACTTGTAGTTTTGCAACAGCTGGAGGGCCGGCAGTTTGAGACCCCTGATCTAAGGCCTGGTGCACATGACCATCAGCTTGTACAAGAGCAACGTGTGCACCGCAAGCTTTTCGCAGGGTATTCGGCAAGCTTTGTGGAAGTCTTGTCCTTCTTCTCCAGTATGGGAATGTTAAACACCGATATTAATGGAAATGTAGACCGACACTTTAAACAACTGCTAGCAGTCTCTCCAAGCTTCTGGACTACTTGCTACTCTAAAGTGACAGTCCAAACTCCCAGGAAGATCTACAGTGCCTTGAAAAAGTATGCATACCCCTTGAAATTCCCCACATTTTGTTACAACAAAAACTTAAATGTATTTGTTTGGGATTTTATGTGATGGACCAACACAAAGTGTCACATAATTGTGAAGTGGAAGGAAAATGATACAAATAAATCTGTGAAAAGTGGGGGGGGGGGGGGGGCATTTGTATTCAGCCCCCTTTACTCTGATACCCCTAAATAAAATCTAGAGGAACCAATTGCCTTCAGAAGTCACCTAATTAGTAAATAGAGTCCACCTGTGTGTCATTTAATCTCAGTATAAATACAGCTGTTCTGTGAAGCCCTCGAGGTTTGTTAGAGAACCTTAGTGAACAAACAGCATCATGAAGGCCAAGGAACACCCCAGACAGGTCAGGGATAAAGTTGTGGAGAAGTATAAAGCAGGATTAGGTTATATAAAAATCTCCCAAGCTTTGACCATCTCACAGAGCTCTGTTCAATCCATCATCAGAAAATGGAAAGAGTATGGCACAACCGCAAACCTACCAAGACATGGCCGTCCACCTAAACTGACCGGGCCGGGCAAGGAGAGCATTCATCAGAGAAGAGCCAAGAGGTCCATGGTAACTCTGGAGGAGCTGCAGAGATCCACAGCTCAGGGGGGAGAGTCTGTCCACAGGACAACTATTAGTCGTGTTCTCCACAAATCTGCCCTTTATGGAAGAGTGACAAGAAGAAAGACATTGGAGAAAGAAAGTCATAAGAAGTCCTGTTTGTAGTTTGTGAGAAGCCATGTGGGGGAGGGGAGCAAACATGTGGAAGAAGGTGATCTGCTCACATGACACCAAAATTCAACTTTATGGCCTAAAAGCAAATCGCTATGTGTGGGGGAAACGAACACTGCCCATCCCCCTGAACACACCATCCCCACCGTGAGACATGGTGGTGGCAGCATCATGTGGTGGGGATGGTTTTCTTCAGCAGGGACAGGGAAGGTGGTCAGAGTTGATGAGAAGATGGATGGAGACATATACAGGACAATCTTAGAAGAAAACCTGTTAGAGTCTCCAAAAGACTTGAGACTGGGGGGGAGGGTCACCTTCCAGCAGGACAACGACCCGAAACATACAGCCAGAGATACAATGGAATGGTTTAGATCAAAGCATATTCATGTGTTAGAATGGCCCAGTCACAGTCCAGACCTAAATCCCATTGAGAATCTGTGGCAAGACTTGAAAATTGCTGATCACAGACGCTCTCCATCCAATCTGACAGATCTTGAGATATTTTACAAAGAAGAAGAATGGGCAGAAATGTCCTCTCTAGATGGGCAAAGCTGGTAGAGACACCCCCAAAAAGACTTGTAGAGAAAGGGGGTTCTACAAAGTATTGACTCCGGGGGGCGCCATACAAATGCCCCCCCCCCCCCCCACACTTTTAACATATTTATTTGTATCATTTATCATTTTCCTTCCACTTCACAATTATGTGCCACTTTGTGTTGGTCCATCACATAAAATCCCAATAAAATACGTTTTTGGTTGTAACATGACAAAATGTGGAAAATGTCAAGGGCTATGAATACTTTTTCAAGGAACTGTATCTCTATGGTGATCGTATAGACATCTATGGAAGGTCTGTGGTCTCTATGGTGATCCTATAGACTTCTATGGAAGGTCTGTGGTCTCTGTGGTGATCCTATAGACTTGTTTGGGAGGTCTGTGGTCTCTTTGGTGATCCTATAGACTTGTATGGAAGGTCTGTGGTCTCTATGGTGATCCTATAGACTTCTATGGGAGGTCTGAGGTCTCTGTGGTGATCCTATAGACTTGTATGGGAGGTCTGTGGTCTCTATGGTGATCCTATAGACTTGTATGGAAGGTCTGTGGTCTCTATGGTGATCCTCTAGACTTCTATGGGAGGTCTGAGGTCTCTGTGGTGATCCTATGGACTTATATGGGAGGTCTGTGGTCTCTATGGTGATCCTATAGACTTGTATGGGAGGTCTGTGGTCTCTATGGTGATCCTATAGACTTGCATGGGAGGTCTGTGGTCTCTATGGTGATCGTATAGACTTCTATGGAAGGTCTGTGGTCTCTATGGTGATCCTATAGACTTCTATGGGAGGTCTGTGGTCTCTGTGGTGATCCTATAGACTTGTATGGGAGGTCTGTGGTCTCTATGGTGATCCTATAGACTTGTATGGGAGGTCTGTGGTCTCTATGGTGATCCTATAGACTTCTATGGGAGGTCTGAGGTCTCTGTGGTGATCCTATAGACTTGTATGGGAGGTCTGAGGTCTCTATGGTGATCCTATAAACTTGTATGGGAGGTCTGTGGTCTCTATGGTGATCCTATAGACTTCTATGGGAGGTCTGAGATCTCTATGGTGATCCTATAGACTTGTATGGGATATCTGAGATCTCTATGGTGATCCTATAGACTTGTATGGGATCTCTGAGGTCTCTATGGTGATCCTATAGACTTGTATGGGAGGTCTGTGGTCTCTATGGTGATCCTATAGACTTCTATGGGAGGTCTGAGGTCTCTATGGTGATCCTATAGACTTCTATGGGAGGTCTGAGGTCTCTATGGTGATCCTATAGACTTGTATGGGAGGTCTGTGGTCTCTATGGTGATCCTATAGACTTCTATGGGATATCTGAGGTCTCTATGGTGATCCTATAGACTTGTATGGGAGGTCTGTGGTCTCTATGGTGATCATATAGATTTCTATGGGAGGTCTGAGGTCTCTATGGTGATCCTATAGACTTGTATGGGAGGTCTGTGGTCTCTATGGTGATCCTATAGACTTCTATGGGATATCTGAGATTTCTATGGTGATCCTATAGACTTGTATGGGATATCTGAGGTCTCTATGGTGATCCTATAGACTTGTATGGGAGGTCTGTGGTCTCTATGGTGATCCTATAGACTTCTATGGGAGGTCTGAGGTCTCTATGGTGATCCTATAGACTTCTATGGGATATCTGAGGTCTCTATGGTGATCCTATAGACTTGTATGGGAGGTCTGTGGTCTCTATGGTGATCCTATAGACTTGTATGGGAGGTCTGAGGTCTCTATGGTGATCCTATAGACTTGTATGGGAGGTCTGTGGTCTCTATGGTGATCCTATAGACTTCTATGGGATATCTGAGGTCTCTATGGTGATCCTATAGACTTGTATGGGAGGTCTGAGGTCTCTATGGTGATCCTATAGACTTCTATGGGAGGTCTGAGGTCTCTATGGTGATCCTATAGACTTCTATGGGAGGTCTGTGGTCTCTGTGGTGATCCTATAGACTTCTATGGGAGGTCTGAGGTCTCTGTGGTGATCCTATAGACTTCTATGGGAGGTTTGAAGTCTCTATGGTGATCCTATAGACTTGTATGGGAGGTCTGTGGTCTCTATGCTGATCCTATAGACTTGTATGGGAGGTCTGAGGTCTCTATGGTGATCCTATAGACTTGTATGGGAGGTCTGAGGTCTCTATGGTGATCCTATAGACTTGTATGGGAGGTCTGAAGTCTCTATGGTGATCCTATAGACTTGTATGGGAGGTCTGAGGTCTGTATGGTGATCCTATAGACTTGTATGGGAGGTTTGAAGTCTCTATGGTGATCCTATAGACTTGTATGGGAGGTCTGTGGTCTCTATGGTGATCCTATAGACTTGTATGGGAGGTCTGAGGTCTCTGTGGTGATCCTATAGACTTGTATGGGAGGTCTGAGGTCTCTATGGTGATCCTATAGACTTGTATGGGAGGTCTGTACTCTATGGTGATCCAATAGACTTGTATGGGAGGTCTGAGGACGGTGGTGATCCTATAGACTTGTATGTGAGGTCTGAAGTCTCTATGGTGATCCTATAGACTTGTATGGGAGGTCTGTGGTCTCTAGGGTGATCCTATAGACTTCTATGGGATATCTGTGGTCTCTATGGTGATCCTATAGACTTGTATGGTGGTCTGAGGTCTCTATGGTGATCCTATAGACTTCTATGGGTCTGTGGTCTCTATGGTGATCCTATAGACTTCTATGGGATATCTGAGGTCTCTATGGTGATCCTATAGACTTCTATGGAAGGTCTTTGGTCTCTATGGTGATCCTATAGACTTCTATGGAAGGTCTGAGGTCTCTATGGTGATCCTATAGACTTTTATGGGAGGTCTGAGGTCTCTATGGTGATCCTATAGACTTCTATGGGAGATCTGAGGTCTCTATGGTGATCCTATAGACTTCTATGGAAGGTCTGAGGTCTCTATGGTGATCCTATAGACTTCTATGGGATATCTGAGGTCTCTATGGTGATCCTATAGACTTCTATGGGAGGTCTGAGGTCTCTATGGCGATCCTATAGACTTGTATGGGAGGTCTGTGGTCTCTATGGCGATCCTATAGACTTGTATGGGAGGTCTGTGGTCTCTATGGTGATCCTATAGACTTCTATGGGAGGTCTGAGGTCTCTATGGTGATCCTATAGACTTCTATGGGAGGTCTGAGGTCTCTATGGTGATCCTATAGACTTCTATGGGATTTCTGAGGTCTCTATGGTGATCCTATAGACTTGTATGGGAGGTCTGAGGTCTCTATGGTGATCCTATAGACTTCTATGGGAGGTCTGTGGTCTCTATGGTGATCCTATAGACTTGTATGGGAGGTCTGAGGTCTCTATGGTGATCCTATAGACTTCTATGGGAGGTCTGAGGTCTCTATGGTGATCCTATAGACTTCTATGGGAGGTCTGAGGTCTCTATGGTGATCCTATAGACTTCTATGGGATATCTGAGGTCTCTATGGTGATCCTATAGACTTCTATGGGAGGTCTGTGGTCTCTATGGTGATCCTATAGACTTCTATGGGATATCTGAGGTCTCTATGGTGATCCTATAGACTTGTATGGGAGGTCTGAGGTCTCTATGGTGATCCTATAGACTTCTATGGGAGGTCTGAGGTCTCTATGGTGATCCTATAGACTTCTATGGGAGGTCTGAGGTCTCTATGGTGATCCTATAGACTTCTATGGGATATCTGAGGTCTCTATGGTGATCCTATAGACTTGTATGGGAGGTCTGAGGTCTCTATGGTGATCCTATAGACTTCTATGGGAGGTCTGAGGTCTCTATGGTGATCCTATAGACTTGTATGGGAGGTCTGAGGTCTCTATGGTGATCCTATAGACTTCTATGGGATATCTGAGGTCTCTATGGTGATCCTATAGACTTCTATGGGAGGTCTGAGGTCTCTATGGTGATCCTATAGACTTGTATGGAAGGTCTGAGGTCTCTATGGTGATCCTATAGACTTCTATGGGAGGTCTGTGGTCTCTATGGTGATCCTATAGACTTGTATGGGAGGTCTGAGGTCTCTATGGTGATCCTATAGACTTCTATGGGAGGTCTGAGGTCTCTATGGTGATCCTATAGACTTCTATGGGAGGTCTGAGGTCTCTATGGTGATCCTATAGACTTCTATAGATTTCACTTTGTGGTGAAGGGAGAAAAAGTCTCTCAGAAGAACGCTCCAATCACATTTCTGGGAATTGGTGACGTCACTATACCGGGTAACATCTCCTCCGCACTGATAGGCTGACCAATGGGAAGCGCTGTGAGGTGAGCGGGCAGCCAATGGGCGCGCAGCATGCGGGTGGGGGAAGGAAGCGCCAATTTAATGCGTTTCTCTCTGTCGCTCTCCCCGGACAAGATGGCGGCTGCGGCTTTGTTTGTGCTGAGCGCCGTGTGAGGGGAGAGGGGGAGGAGCCTGAGCCGGAGGGAGTCTCACTTCTCTTCCTGCCCGGGAATGGACGGAGGTCGGTGAGAGGAAGGCCGGAGCGGAGTGCCGGGGCCGGGGAGCGACATGACAGCAGAGCCCAAGAGGTAGGCCTCACCGCCATACCGGGGCCCCGGGGGGAGGAGCTACGGGACTGAGGGCCCCAGAGTGACGGAGAAATACAAGAGAGGAACCTGGGGCCCTATAGTGGGAGGAGCTACCAGTGTGCAGGCCTCAGGAGCCCTACTGTGGGTGGAGCTAGAGAACAGGAGGCCTTGGGGTCCCTATTGTGGGCGGAGCTTCCCACCTGATACCCCTAGAGTGACCCCAAAGATGGAAACCGCCACAGGGACCTCGTATTGTACCCCTCCACCCTCCTGTGACCCCGTATTGTACCCCTCCACCCTCCTGTGACCCCGTATTGTACCCCTCCACCCTCCCGTGACCCCGTATTGTACCCCTCCACCCTCCCGTGACCCCGTATTGTACCCCTCCACCCTCCTGTGACCCCGTATTGTACCCCTCCACCCTCCCGTGACCCCGTATTGTACCCCTCCACCCTCCCGTGACCCCGTATTGTACCCCTCCACCCTCCCGTGACCCCGTATTGTACCCCTCCACCCTCCCGTGACCCCGTATTGTACCCCTCCACCCTCCCGTGACCCCGTATTGTACCCCTCCACCCTCCCGTGACCCCGTATTGTACCCCTCCCCCCTCCCGTGACCCCGTTTTGTACCCCTCCACCCCCCGTGACCCCGTATTGTACCCCTCCACCCCCCCGTGACCCCGTATTGTACCCCTCCACCCTCCCGTGACTCCGTATTGTACCCCTCCACCCCCCCGTGACCCCGTATTGTACCCCTCCACCCTCCCGCGACCCCCGTAGTGTCCCCCTCCACCCTCCCGTGACCCCGTATTGTACCCCTCCACCCTCCCGTGACCCCGCATTGTACCCCTCCACCCTCCCGTGACCCCGTATTGTACCCCTCCACCCCCCTGTGACCCTGTATTGTACCCCTCCACCCTCCCGTGACCCCGTATTGTACCCCTCCACCCTCCCGCGACCCCGTGTTGTACCCCTCCACCCTCCCGCGACCCCGTGTTGTACCCCTCCACCCTCCCGCGACCCCGTGTTGTACCCCTCCACCCTCCTGTGACCCCGTGTTGTACCCCTCCACCCTCCGGTGACCCCGTATTGTACCCCTCCACCCTCCGGTGACCCCGTATTGTACCCCTCCACCCTCCGGTGACCCCGTTTTGTCCCCCTCCACCCTCCGGTGACCCCGTATTGTACCCCTCCACCCTCCCGCGACCCCCGCAGTGTCCCCCTCCACCCTCCCGCGACCCCCGCAGTGTCCCCCTCCACCCTCCCGCGACCCCCGCAGTGTCCCCCTCCACCCTCCCGCGACCCCCGCAGTGTCCCCCTCCACCCTCCCGCGACCCCCGTAGTGTCCCCCTCCACCCTCCCGCGACCCCCGTAGTGTCCCCCCCTCCACCCTCCCGCGACCCCGTAGTGTACCCCTCCACCCTCCCTGCGACCCCGCCAGTGTCCCCCTCCACCCTCCCGCGACCCCCGCAGTGTCCCCCTCCACCCTCCCGCGACCCCCGCAGTGTCCCCCTCCACCCTCCCGCGACCCCCGCAGTGTCCCCTCCACCCTCCCAGTGACCCCGCAGTGTCCCCCTCCACCCTCCGCGACCCGTTAGTGTCCCCCTCCACCCTCCCCGCGACCCCGTAGTGTCCCCCTCCACCCTCCCGCGACCCCGTATTGTCCCCCTCCACCCTCCCGCGACCCCCGTAGTGTCCCCCTCCACCCTCCCGCGGAACCCCCGTAGTGTCCCCCTCCACCCCTCCCGCGACCCCCGTAGTGTCCCCCTCCACCTCCACCTCCCGCGACCCCCGCAGTGTCCCCCTCCACCCCCCTCCCGCGACCCCCCGTAGTGTCCCCCTCCACCCTCCCGCGACCCCCGTAGTGTCCCCCTCCACCCTCCCGCGACCCCCGTAGTGTCCCCCTCCACCTCCCGCGACCCCGTAGTGTCCCCCTCCACCCTCCCGCGACCCCCGTAGTGTCCCCCTCCACCCTCCCGCGACCCCCGTAGTGTCCCCCTCCACCCTCCCGCGACCCCCGTAGTGTCCCCCTCCACCCTCCCGCGACCCCCGAAGTGTCCCCCTCCACCCTCCCGCGACCCCCGTAGTGTCCCCCTCCACCCTCCCGCGACCCCCGTAGTGTCCCCCTCCACCCTCCCGCGACCCCCGTAGTGTCCCCCTCCACCCTCCCGCGACCCCCGTAGTGTCCCCCTCCACCCTCCCGCGACCCCCGTAGTGTCCCCCTCCACCCTCCCGCGACCCCCGACCCCCCCCCCCAGTGTCCCCCTCCCCCCCCCCTCCACCCTCCACCCCCCGCGCGTCCCCCCCCCCCCCCCCCTCCCTCCCCCCTCCACCCTCCCGCGACCCCCGTAGTGTCCCCCTCCACCCTCACCCGTCCCCCCCCCCGTCCCCCTCCACCCCGCCCCCCCCCCCCTCCAGTGTCCCCCCCCTCCCCACCCCCCCCCCCCCTCCCGCGACCCCCGCAGTGTCCCCCTCCCGCGACCCCCGCAGTGTCCCCCCCCCCACCCTCCCGCGACCCCCGCAGTGTCCCCCTCCACCCTCCCGCGACCCCCGCAGTGTCCCCCTCCACCCTCCCGCGACCCCCGCAGTTTAGTCCCCCCCCCGAGCCGTCCTCTGATTCCCGCACTGCTTCTGGGTTTCATTGGAGAATACTTTATATTTTCAGAATAAATGCAAAGTGCTCTCTGGTTGGATGAGATGTATTGTGTGACATCACTACCCCTCCTGTATCTCATCCAATCAGAGAATAGATAAACTCAGAGTGTTAAGCATTCTGTAATGTCCGTCCCAATCAGCCACCCCCTGTGCTGGAGATCAGCCGCTTAGCCTGGGACTTGGGAGGCAGTAGTAGGGGTGTAGTAGTAGGGGTGTAGTAGTAGGGGTGTAGTAGGGGTGTAGTAGGGGTGTAGTAGGGGTGTAGTAGCTGTGTAGTAGGGGTGTGGTAGTAGGGGTGTAGTAGCTGTGTAGTAGCGGTGTAGTAGTAGCGGTGTAGTAGTAGCGGTGTAGTAGTAGCGGTGTAGTAGTAGCGGTGTAGTAGTAGCGGTGTAGTAGTAGCGGTGGTGTAGTAGCGGTGGTGTAGTAGCGGTGGTGTAGTAGCGGTGGTGTAGTAGCGGTGGTGTAGTAGCGGTGGTGTAGTAGCGGTGGTGTAGTAGCAGGGGTGTAGTAGCGGTGTAGTAGCTGTGTAGTAGTGGTGTAGTAGGGGTGTAGTAGCTGTGTCTATTTCAGTGATTATACACAGTAAAATCTCGGTCTGAGAGTAACTTGGTTTGAGAGCGTTTTGTAAGACAAGCAAAATGTTCTAATAGATTTAGCCTTGATATGCGCAGCGTCACAACTGAGTATAAAGGGGGAGGGGGGCGCCTCTGAGTGTAGCGATGTGGTTACATATAATGAAGCTCCAACATTTCGCTACACTTGGAGGCTCCTCTCTTCTCTTTTATACTCTGGAGCTCCGGCTGGATTTCTCTTCTGATCCCCTTGTGGAGGATTCCATTGGTGGATGAACATTTTATGGTCACACAACCAATCACATCGCTACAATCTTTTTATATGTACCATAAACTGAAGGACCTCGGATGGTTGTGGAACGAATCATCTGAGTTTCCATTATTTCTTATGGGGAAATTTGCTTTGATATACAAGCGTGTTTGCGGGATGAGCTCCCAATGGGAGGTGTTGCTGTAGTCGGTCGGATGTAACAAAGTAACCAGCCCTGGAACTCCTCTTCAGTGTCTGTTGTTTGGGAATAACGGAATGATATCCATCCGAGTGCCGAGTTCTTTTCCTGGAGTTCTTCATATTTTGAGGATTATCTCGGCTTCTACATATAATCAAAGTGACCACCACCTGTCTGTATGTCCCCCCTCCCCCCCTGCGTGTCGGGGCCTAGGAGGTTCCCCCCTCCCCCCCACTGCGTGTCGGGGCCTAGGAGGTTCCCCCCCCCCCCCCCCCTGCGCGTCGGGGCCTAGGAGGTGTCCCCCCTCCCCCCCTGCGCGTCGGGGCCTAGGAGGTGTCCCCCCCCCCCCCCCACTGCGTGTCGGGGCCTAGGAGGTGTCCCCCCCCCCCCCACTGCGTGTCGGGGCCTAGGAGGTGTCCCCCCCCCCCCCACTGCGTGTCGGGGCCTAGGAGGTGTCCCACCCCCCCCCCCCCCCTGCGCGTCGGGGCCCAGGAGGTGTCCCGCCCCCCCCCCACTGCGTGTCGGGGCCTAGGAGGTTCCCCCCCCCCCCCACTGCATGTCGGGGCCTACGAGGTGTCCCGCCCCCCCCCTACTGTGTCGGGCCTAGGAAGTGTCCCGCCCCCCCCTACTGTGTCGGGGCCTAGGAGGTGTCCCACCCCCCCCTACTGTGTCGGGGCCTAGGAGGTGTCCCGCCCCCCCACTGCGTGTCGGGGCCTAGGAGGTTCCCCCGCCCCCCCCCCACTGCGTGTCGGGGCCTAGGAGGTTCCCCCCCCCCCCCACTGCGTGTCGGGGCCTAGGAGGTGTCCCGTCCCCCCCCCCACTGCGTGTCGGGGCCTAGGACGTGTCCCGTCCCCCCCCCCCCACTGCGTGTCGGGGCCTAGGAGGTGTCCCCGGCCCCCCCCCACTGCGTGTCGGGGCCTAGGAGGTGTCCCCGGCCCCCCCCCACTGCGTGTCGGGGCCTAGGAGGTGTCCGGCCCCCCCCCACTGCGTGTCGGGGCCTAGGAGGTGTCCCGTCCCCCCCCCCCCCCCCACTGCGTGTCGGGGCCTAGGAGGTGTCCGCCCCCCCCCCCCACTGCGTGTCGGGGCCTAGGAGGTGTCCGGCCCCCCCCACTGCGTGTCGGGGCCTAGGAGGTGTCCGGCCCCCCCCCCCACTGCGTGTCGGGGCCTAGGAGGTGTCCGCCCCCCCCCCCACTGCGTGTCGGGGCCTAGGAGGTGTCCGCCCCCCCCCCCCCCCCCCCACTGCGTGTCGGGGCCTAGGAGGTGTCCGGCCCCCCCCCCCCACTGCGTGTCGGGGCCTAGGAGGTTCCCCCGTCCCCCCCCCCCCCCCCCACTGCGTGTCGGGGCCTAGGAGGTTCCCCCGTCCCCCCCCCCCACTGCGCGTCGGGGCCTAGGAGGTTCCCCCCTCCCCCCAGTCCCACTGCGTGTCGGGGCCTGGGAGGTGTCCCCCCCCCCCCCCCCCCCCCCCCCAGTCCCACTGCGTGTCGGGGCCTAGGAGGTGTCCCCCCCCCAGTCCCACTGCGTGTCGGGGCCTAGGAGGTGTCCCCCCCCCCCCCAGTCCCACTGCGTGTCGGGGCCTGGGAGGTGTCCCCCCCCCCCCGTCCCACTGTATGTCGGGGCCTGGGAGGTGTCCCCCCCCCCCCCCCGTCCCACTGCGTGTCGGGGCCTAGGAGAGAAGCGGCAGATGAATGTGGAGGGAGATCTGATTGGGGGGGAGGGATCTGATTGATGGGGGGGAGGGGATCTGATTGGGGGGGGGATAGACTATATACATTGGGGGGGGGGATAGACTATATACATTGGGGGGGTCTGATTGATGGGGGGGGGGGGGATAGACTATATACATTGGGGGGGGGGGGGGGGTCTGATTGATGAGGTCACATTGTATCCATGGTAACACACCTCACACTCGGATGATGATACTTTGTAGCGATTGTGTAGAATTGATCTTCGGTGTAGCGATTTGTTTTCCGGTGATTTCTGTTCCAATACTGCGATGGGGATTGTATAATACGGGACTCTGGAATGTCATTACAGGTGAAGGTTTTTTTTTTTACTTCTCTTAGTGTTGTATGGAGGGGGTTGGACCCCCTGTCAGGTTTTATCCCATTAGGGAGATTCCTCCTCCTCTCTTATATACGATTATCATTGAAAGTGAAAGAAAACTCCAAATTTCCGTCTGTCCCCAGAACAGGAATAGAGGGGGATCTTCCAATGGGGACACCCCCTGGATTCCTTCACTTTGTGGGGATTTCCTCTCACTTCCTGTTTTGTCTATGGGACAGCAAGTGAAGGGAAATCTCCCCTCCCCCACTCCTCCAGAATGCAATAAAGTTTTGCTTTTGATTGGAGTTGATGTTTGATGTGAAGCTCTCTGTATGTTCTGTGGGGTCTATTGGATAACGCCCCCTTGTGGTGGATCCTCTCACACTGAGGGCATTCCTCCCCAGGGACGATCTCGGGGGAGGGCAATGATGGACGATCGTCTTCAGAGCAGATCACCGGGGACTCTGCGCTCCGGAACATGTATAGATGATATCACACCGCTTATCTGTGATATGAATGAAATGTCACATTGTACACTTCAAATAAAGTTTTTATTAAGAAAAAACATCTATGTTGTGATGAAATTCAGATGACACGCCCCAAACACAGTGCAGGCAGCTCCTCCCCCTCCACCATGCAGGGTTAACAGCCCTTCACTGTACATGATGCTGAGGCTCCTCCCACAGACCGGAGTTTCGGGGGGGAGGCGGAGCCTGCTGGATTGGGGAGTCGGGTAGTGATTGCTGAGGCGTCCCATACATGGATTGGGGTTGTATGGAATTCGGTTCCTGTAGAACTTTCCTGTATGCTTTTCCTGCTTGATCCTCACCCCCGGCTGTAAGCCTCAGCACTGATCAGTGATTGGGGGGGGGGTGCACCCCCGGCTGTAGGCCTCAGCACTGATCAGTGATTGGGGGGGGGGGTGCACCCCCGGCTGTAGGCCTCAGCACTGATCAGTGATTGGGGGGGGGGTTATACACCCCCGGCTGTAGGCCTCAGCACTGATTGGGGGGGGGGGGTTATACACCCCCGGCTGTAGGCCTCAGCACTGATCAGTGATTGGGGGGGGGGTGCTCCCCCGGCTGTAGGCCTCGGCACTGATCAGTGATTGGGGGGGGGTTATACACCCCCGGCTGTAGGCCTCAGCACTGATCAGTGATTGGGGGGGGGGGGTGCACCCCCGGCTGTAGGCCTCAGCACTGATCAGTGATTGGGGGGGGGGATATACACCCCCGGCTGTAGGCCTCAGCACTGATCAGTGATTGGGGGGGGGGGGTTATACACCCCCGGCTGTAGGCCTCAGCACTGATCAGTGATTGGGGGGGGGTTATGCACCCCCGGCTGTAGGCCTCAGCACTGATCAGTGATTGGGGGGGGGTTATGCACCCCCGGCTGTAGGCCTTGGCATTGATCAGTGATTGGGGGGGGGGGGGGTTATGCACCCCCGGCTGTAGGCCTCAGCACTGATCAGTGATTGGGGGGGGGGGGGTTATACACCCCCGGCTGTAGGCCTCAGCACTGATCAGTGATTGGGGGGGGGGGGGGGTTATACACCCCCGGCTGTAGGCCTCAGCACTGATCAGTGATTGGGGGGGGGGGGGTTTATGCACCCCCGGCTGTAGGCCTCAGCACTGATCAGTGATTGGGGGGGGGGTTATGCACCCCCGGCTGTAGGCCTCAGCACTGATCGGTGATTGGGGGGGGGGTTATGCACCCCTGGCTGTAGGCCTCAGCACTGATCAGTGATTGGGGGGGGGGGGGGGTTATACACCCCCGGCTGTAGGCCTCAGCACTGATCAGTGATTGGGGGGGGGGGTGCTCCCCCGGCTGTAGGCCTCGGCACTGATCAGTGATTGGGGGGGGGTTATACACCCCCGGCTGTAGGCCTCAGCACTGATCAGTGATTGGGGGGGGGGGGGGGGTTATGCATCCCCGGCTGTAGGCCTCGGCACTGATCAGTGATTGGGGGGGGGGGGGGGTTATGCACCCCTGGCTGTAGGCCTCAGCACTGATCAGTGATTGGGGGGGGGGGGGGTTATACACCCCCGGCTGTAGGCCTCAGCACTGATCAGTGATTGGGGGGGGGTTATGCACCCCTGGCTGTAGGCCTCAGCACTGATCAGTGATTGGGGGGGGGGGGGGGTTATACACCCCCGGCTGTAGGCCTCAGCACTGATCAGTGATTGGGGGGGGGGGTGCTCCCCCGGCTGTAGGCCTCGGCACTGATCAGTGATTGGGGGGGGGTTATACACCCCCGGCTGTAGGCCTCAGCACTGATCAGTGATTGGGGGGGGGGGGGGGGGTTATGCATCCCCGGCTGTAGGCCTCGGCACTGATCAGTGATTGGGGGGGGGGTTATGCACCCCCGGCTGTAGGCCTCAGCACTGATCAGTGATTGGGGGGGGGGGTTATGCACCCCCGGCTGTAGGCCTCAGCACTGATCAGTGATTGGGGGGGGGTTATGCACCCCCGGCTGTAGGCCTTGGCATTGATCAGTGATTGGGGGGGGGGGGGGTTATGCACCCCCGGCTGTAGGCCTTGGCATTGATCAGTGATTGGGGGGGGGGTTATGCACCCCCGGCTGTAGGCCTTGGCATTGATCAGTGATTGGGGGGGGGGGGTGCACCCCCGGCTGTAGGCCTCAGCACTGATCAGTGATTGGGGGGGGGGGGGGTTATGCACCCCCGGCTGTAGGCCTCAGCGCTGATCAGTGATTGGGGGGGGGGGTTATACACCCCCGGCTGTAGGCCTCAGCACTGATCGGTGATTGGGGGGGGGGGGTTATGCACCCCTGGCTGTAGGCCTCAGCACTGATCAGTGATTGGGGGGGGGGGTTATGCACCCCCGGCTGTAGGCCTCAGCACTGATCGGTGATTGGGGGGGGGGGTTATGCACCCCCGGCTGTAGGCCTCAGCACTGATTGGGGGGGGGGGTTTATACACCCCCGGCTGTAGGCCTCAGCACTGATCAGTGATTGGGGGGGGGGGGGGGGGTTATGCACCCCCGGCTGTAGGCCTCAGCACTGATCGGTGATTGGGGGGGGGGGGTTATGCACCCCTGGCTGTAGGCCTCAGCACTGATCAGTGATTGGGGGGGGGGGGTTATGCACCCCCGGCTGTAGGCCTCAGCACTGATCAGTGATTGGGGGGGGGGGGTTATGCACCCCCGGCTGTAGGCCTCAGCACTGATCAGTGATTGGGGGGGGGGGGTTTATGCACCCCCGGCTGTAGGCCTCAGCGCTGATCAGTGATTGGGGGGGGGGTTATGCACCCCCGGCTGTAGGCCTCGGCACTGATCAGTGATTGGGGGGGGGGGGTATGCACCCCCGGCTGTAGGCCTCAGCGCTGATCAGTGATTGGGGGGGGGGGGGGGGTTATGCACCCCCGGCTGTAGGCCTCGGCACTGATCAGTGATTGGGGGGGGGGGGGTTATGCACCCCCGGCTGTAGGCCTCGGCACTGATCAGTGATTGGGGGGGTGGGGTTATGCACCCCCGGCTGTAGGCCTCGGCACTGATCAGTGATGGGGGGGGGGGGGGTGCACCGGGTCAATGATCCCTGACAGAACATGTAACCCCTGCAGTGCCGTGTGGAGGGGGGGGGGGGGGGGCGATGTGTTTGAAGCATGGCGGCACCTTCACATCTCTGCTGTTCATATTGGACTCAATTATTGGATGATTCTATTGGATGATTGTGTCTTCTCTGTATCACTTATTACTATCCTTGTGTATATCAATGGTTTTTACATTCATGTTCTGTATATGTGGGGGGGGGGGGAGGGGAGTATAGACTGTATACATAGGAGGTGAGGCTGAAAAAAGACACCAGTCCAACCTCTGTGTGTGATTATATGTCAGTATTACATTGTATATCTCTGTATGTTGCGGTCGTTCAGGTGATTATCTAATAGTTTCTTGAAACGATCGATGCCCCCGCTGAGACCACCGCCTGTGGAAGGAATTCCACATCCTTGCCACTCTTACAGTAAAGAACCCTCTACGTCAGGGGTCTCAAACTGGCGGCCCTTCAGCTGTTGCGAAACTACAAGTCCCATCATGCCTCTGGCTGTGGGAGTCATTGCTTGTAACTGTCAGCCTTGCAATGCCTCATGGGACTTGTAGTTTTGCAACAGCTGGAGGGCCGCCAGTTTGAGACCCCCTGATCTACATAGTTTAAGGTTCAACCTCTTTTCATATTTTAATGAGTGGTCACGAGTCTTGTTATACTCCCTTCTGCAAAAAACGTTTTCTCCCTATTTTGGGGTCACCAGTCCGGTATTTATATATTGTGGGGTCACCAGTCCGGTATTTATATATTGTGGGGTCACCAGTCCGGTATTTATATCTTGTGGGGTCACCAGTCCGGTATTTCTATATTGTGGGGTCACCAGTCCGGTATTTATATATTGTGGGGTCACCAGTCCGGTATTTATATATTGTGGGGTCACCAGTCCGATATTTATATATTGTGGGGTCACCAGTCCGGTATTTTCTATATTGTGGGGTCACCAGTCCGGTATTTATATATGGTGGGGTCACCAGTCCGGTATTTATATATTGTGGGGTCACCAGTCCGGTATTTATATATTGTGGGGGTCACCAGTCCGGTATTTTATATAATGAAATCATATCCCCTCTCAAGCGTCTCTTCTCCAGAGAGAATAAGTTCAGTGCTCACAACCTTTCCTCATAACTAATATCCTCCAGACCCTTTATTAGCTTTGTTGTCCTTCTTTGTACTCCTCCATTTCCAGTACATCCTTCCTGAGGACTGGTGCCCAGTACTGGACAGCATACTCCAGGTGCGGCCGGACCAGAGTCTTGTAGAGCGGGAGAATTATCCTTTTATCTCTGGAGTTGATCCCCTTTTTAATGCCAATATTCTGTTTGCTTTGTTATCAGCAGCTTGGCATTGCTGAGCCCATCATCTACTAGGACCCCCAGGTCCTTCTCCATCCTAGATCCCCCCAGAGGTTCTCCCCCCAGTCTATAGATTGCATTCAGATTTTTACCACCCAAATACATTATTTTACATTTCTCTACATTGAACCTCATTTGCCATGTAGTTGCCCCTCCCCCCCCCCCATTAATTTGTTCAGATCCTCTTGCAAAGTTTCCACATCCTGCGGAGAAGTTATTGCCCTGCTTAGCTTAGTATCGTCCGCAAATACAGAGATTGAACTGTTTCCCCCATCCCCATCCTCCAGATCATCTATGTACAAATTAAATAGGATTGGTCCCAGCACAGAACCCTGGGGGACCCCACTACCCACCCCGTCCATTCCGAGTACTACCCACCCCCGACCATTCCGAGTACTCCCCACCCCCGCCCATTCCGAGTACATCCCCACCCCCGCCCATTCCGAGTACATCCCCACCCCCGCCCATTCCGAGTACATCCCCACCCCCGCCCATTCCGAGTACATCCCCACCCCCGCCCATTCCGAGTACATCCCCACCCCCGCCCATTCCGAGTACATCCCCACCCCCGCCCATTCCGAGTACATCCCCACCCCCGCCCATTCCGAGTACATCCCCACCCCCGCCCATTCCGAGTACTCCCCACCCCGCCCATTCCGAGTACATCCCCACCCCCGCCCATTCCGAGTACATCCCCACCCCCGACCGTTCCGAGTACATTCCCACCCCCGACCGTTCCGAGTACTCCCCATTTATCACCACCCTCTGAACTCGCCCTTGTAGCCAGTTTTCAATCCATGTACTCACCCTATGGTCCATGCCAACGCACCTTATTTTGTACAGTAAACGTTTATGGGGAACTGTGTCAAATGCTTTTGTAAAATCCAGATACACCACGTCTACGGGCCTTCCTTTATCTAGATACACCACGTCTACGGGCCTTCCTTTATCTAGATACACCACGTCTACGGGCCTTCCTTTATCTAGATACACCACGTCTACGGGCCTTCCTTTATCTAGATACACCACGTCTACGGGCCTTCCTTTATCTAGATACATCACGTCTATGAACCTTCCTTTATCTAGATACACCACGTCTACGGGGCCTTCCTTTATCTAGATACACCACGTCTACGGGCCTTCCTTTATCTAGATACACCACGTCTACGGGCCTTCCTTTATCTAGATACACCACGTCTACGGGCCTTCCTTTATCTAGATACACCACGTCTACGGGCCTTCCTTTATCAGATACACCACGTCTACGGGCCTTCCTTTATCCAGATACACCACGTCTACGGGCCTTCCTTTATCTAGATACACCACGTCTACGGGTCTTCCTTTATCCACATACACCACATCTACGGGCCTTCCTTTATCTAGATACACCACGTCTACGGGCCTTCCTTTATCTAGATACACCACGTCTACGGGCCTTCCTTTATCTAGATACACCACGTCTACGGGCCTTCCTTTATCTAGATACACCACGTCTACGGGCCTTCCTTTATCTAGATACACCACGTCTACGGGCCTTCCTTTATCTAGATACACCACGTCTACGGGCCTTCCTTTATCCACATACACCACGTCTACGGGCCTTCCTTTATCCAGATACACCACATCTACGGGCCTTCCTTTATCCAGATACACCACGTCTACGGGCCTTCCTTTATCCAGATACACCACGTCTACGGGCCTTCCTTTATCCACATACACCACATCTACGGGCCTTCCTTTATCTAGATACACCACGTCTACAGGCCTTCCTTTATCCACATACACCACGTCTACGGGCCTTCCTTTATCTAGATACACCACGTCTACGGGCCTTCCTTTATCTAGATACACCACGTCTACGGGCCTTCCTTTATCTAGATACATCACGTCTATGAACCTTCCTTTATCTAGATACACCACGTCTACGGGCCTTCCTTTATCTAGATACACCACGTCTACGGGCCTTCCTTTATCTAGATACACCACGTCTACGGGCCTTCCTTTATCCAGATACACCACGTCTACGGGCCTTCCTTTATCTAGATACACCACGTCTACGGGCCTTCCTTTATCTAGATACACCACGTCTACGGGCCTTCCTTTATCCAGATACACCACATCTACGGGCCTTCCTTTATCCACTTACACCACATCTACGGGCCTTCCTTTATCCAGATACACCACGTCTACGGGCCTTCCTTTATCCAGATACACCACGTCTACGGGCCTTCCTTTATCCAGATACACCACGTCTACGGGCCTTCCTTTATCCACATACACCACATCTACGGGCCTTCCTTTATCTAGATACACCACGTCTACGGGCCTTCCTTTATCCACATACACCACGTCTACGGGCCTTCCTTTATCCACATACACCACATCTACGGGCCTTCCTTTATCCACATACACCACATCTACGGGCCTTCCTGTATCCAGATACACCACGTCTACGGGCCTTCCTTTATCTAGATACACCACGTCTACCTCCTCATAGAAGGTTAGTAGATTGGTTTGGTAAGAACGATTCTTCATGAATCCATGCCGATTACTGCTAATGATATCGTTCTCATTACTAAAATCTTATGGGCCCTTTTTAAATATTGGTGCTACATTGGCTTTTCTCCAATCAGCTGGTCCCATTCCAGTCAGTGGACTGTCAGTAAAAATTAGGAACAATGGTCTGGCAATTACTTGACTGAGTTCTCTAAGTACCCTCGGGTGCAAGCCATCTGGTCCCGGTGAGTTATTAATGTTAAGTTTCCCAAGTCTAATTCTGTCCTCTGATAACCATGGAGGGGCTTCCTGTGATGTGTCATGAGGATAAACACTGCAGTTTTGGTTACTGAAGCCCCTCCCCCCCCCGATTCCCTCGTGAAGACCGAGGAGAAGAATGAATGCAATACCTTCACCATCCCCCATCCTTTGTAACCAAATGTCCTTCCTCATTCTTTATGGGGTAAATATGTTTTGTCCTCCTTTTTTTAATGTTTACATACTTAAAGAATTTCTTGTAATTTTTTGAATTTTTTTTGCGTTCCTCCGCTGTGTTTTTCATGTTCTATCTTAGTCGTTCTTATTGCACTCTTGCATTTCTTGTTGCATTCTTTGTAAAGTCTGAATGCTGATGATGATCCCTCAACCTTGTATTTTCTGAAGGCCTTCTCCTTTTGCTTTTATATGCCTTTTTACATTGGAGTTAAGCCATCCAAGACTTTTGTTCGTTCTTTTCAATTTATTACCCAATGGGATGCATTGGATAATGCCCTTATTTTAATATGCTCTTAAAGCAAACCCATCTCTGCTCCGTGTTCTTTGTTCCTAAGATTTTATCCCAGTTTATATCTTCTAGGAAGGTTCGTAGTTTAGGGAAGTTGGCTCTTTGGAAATTCAGTGTCTTTGTATTCCCCTTATGTTTCCTATTTGTGTGATTTATACGGAAGACAATTGACTTGTGATCGCTGTTCCCTAAATTGCCCCGTATTTCTACATCCGTGATCAGGTCAGTAGATCCAGTAACGCTTTATTTCTAGTTGGTGCGTCTACCATCTGACCCATGAAATTGTCCTGCAGGACATTTAGGAACTGGCGAGCCTTAGATGAATGCGCGGTTCCCTCCGCCCAGTCTATGTCTGGATAATTAAAATCCCCCATTATGATAACCCTTCCCATCCTTGCTAATCCAACTTGTGATAGGAGATCCCCCTCCTCCCTCAGGTTAGGGGGTCTATAGCATACTCCCAGTATTATTTTACCCTTATCTCCCTAGAGCTCCCCCTAGTGATGTCATCTCTCACATTCACTTGTACATTATTCTTGATATATAGGCAAACCCCTCCCCCTTTTTACTCTCTCTATCCCTGCGATAAAGGGAATACCCCTGAATGTTTGCCAGACAATATAGTATACAGGGGGGGGGTATAGACCTGTATATGTGCGGGGGTGGGGTATATACTGTATACATGAGAGGGGGGGTTATATAAAGTGTGTATACAGGCAGGGCAGGACAAATTGGCTTTGAATTTAGGAGGCATGTTTTTTTTTTTTTTTTTTTTTTCCTTTGACAAATCTTTATTTAGTGTTACGGGAGGTCTGGTGATATAATTGCAGAGATATGTAATGTGTATCACGGTTTTAGGTATAGCCCCCCCCCCCTCCCCGACATGCACATTTATATATGTACGTTGGGGGATGGGGGGTGATTTTGTGATTGGGTGTAACTTCATTTTTACAATGAAAAAAACGTGACGTCACTTCTTAGTCCGCAATAAGAAAAGGAGGAGAGTGGATGTGACTCCTCCCTCCCCTCTATCCAGCGGAACCCGCTATGCCTGTCCTGAGGGGGGTATATAGAGGGGCGGGGGGGGGGGTATTAGCATTTGGTCGGCAGCCCTGGACCCAGAACACAACTGGGATTGGTCAAGCTCTGGAATCCAGCCTCTACTCTTTCTCTCTTCAGGTTTTGTGGGGGAGGGGGTGAAGAGGCGGGGCGATGCTTTATGCTTTTACATTATAAAATATTCAGTATTTAGAACGGCTTTGCAGTGCAGAATTTATACAGAATTTGTGATCTCCAGAAGGGAGGGGATCAGATGTCTACCACTGCCCAGCATAGAGGGGAGTGTAATCTGAGACCTGAGTGGAGGTAAACATGCACAGCTTAGGATGTCGATCACAGGCTGTGTGCTGGAGCTCCCCCTATGGAGTGCACATAGTATTGCAGCAGTACAGTGAGTGGGTTTGTCCTGGAATCCTGGCCTGCTGCAGCAATGTGTGCGCTCCTCTGCAGGCGTCCCCCGGATACACGGGCTGCAATGTTTTCATTCCTACTCGGCTGATCCTCTGATATATACCAGCGCCCTCCCCCCACCCCCGGTGAGGATCTGGTCAGTACACCTCCATCTTTTCTATCACCTTTATGACACCAGTACAGGCAGACTATAATGGCCATAGTGGTGGTGGGGGGAGGGGTACACGGAGATGACACCGGAATCCTCTATCCATGTCTCTTCCCTGTATTGGGTGAATATTAATGTATTTTCTGTCTTTTCTCCTCCAGTGAAAGCAAGTTAAACACGTTGGTGCAGAAACTTCACGAATATTTAGCTCACTCCTCGGAGGAGTCGGAGGACACCACTTCACCCAGCAGACAATCCGCCGCCAAGAGTGCGCCAAAGTCTAGATCCTCCCACAGATCCCTCCCCATGGAGACCAGCATGGAAGAGGTACCTGTATGTCCTGTGTACCTACCGTCTAATGACCTACCTGTATGTCCTGTGTACCTACCGTCTAATGACCTACCTGTATGTCCTGTGTACCTACCGTCTAATGACCTACCTGTATGTCCTGTGTACCTACCGTCTAATGACCTACCTGTATGTCCTGTGTACCTACCGTCTAATGACCTACCTGTATGTCCTGTGTACCTACCGTCTAATGACCTACCTGTATGTCCTGTGTACCTACCGTCTAATGACCTACCTGTATGTCCTGTGTACCTACCGTCTAATGACCTACCTGTATGTCCTGTGGACCTACCGTCTAATGACCTACCTGTATGTCCTGTGTACCTACCGTCTAATGACCTACCTGTATGTCCTGTGGACCTACCGTCTAATGACCTACCTGTATGTCCTGTGGACCTACCGTCTAATGACCTACCTGTATGTCCTGTGGACCTACCGTCTAATGACCTACCTGTATGTCCTGTGTACCTACCGTCTAATGACCTACCTGTATGTCCTGTGGACCTACCGTCTAATGACCTACCTGTATGTCCTGTGTGAGGGTACGATGCGTACCTACCGTCTAATGACACGGCAAGACCTACCTGTGTGTACCCTCCTGGTCTTCTGATCTGCTCTGGAAGCTCAGTACATGTTGTTTTGGTGAATCTCCTGACACAATGTTCTTCTCTTCTCCAGGGGGGGTCCTCGGAGAAGTCCAGGCTCCTGGGAACATCTCGCTCAAAAAGGTAATCTGACAATTTTATATTTTCATTATTCATCTTTGGTTCTGGAACTCCATCACTTCAAAGATAACGATCTGTGCTACCATTGGGGGGGGGGGGGGGGGGCTCTTTGCTACCATTGGGGGGGCCCTTTGGTTTTGGGGGGGGGGCCCTTTGCTACCATTGGGGGGGGGGGGGCCTCTTTGCTACCATTGGGGGGGGGGGCCTCTTTGCTACCATTGGGGGGGGGGGCCTCTTTGCTACCATTGGGGGGGGGCCTCTTTGCTATTGCTCCTGCTCCCATTGTGATTAGACGCTGTTTACTTACATATTGGGGGGGGGGGGGGCCTCTTTGCTACCATTGGGGGGGGGTGTTCTATACACCCCCCCCCCAGCCTCCCCCCCACAACTCTGCGCGTCCAGGCTGGAAAGACCATAAAAAAAATAAATAAAAAACTGTCTCTGCTTTCCAGCCGCGTAGAAATCTCTATGCTTCACTTCCGCCGCCTGTAAGAGCGATCGATCGGATGAACTGCCGATATGATTATTCTTACGAGGCAAGGAGTTGCCAGCTAAAAAAAGATCTCTGGATGATGCCTGTAGCTGCACCCATCATTCAAATATCCCCACTTCAAGGACATCACATGACGTACCTCGGGTGGGAAGTGGTAAAATAGAATAAATAACAATAAAACAAACTACCAAAATGCAATTGTTCCCTCTCTCTCTCTCTCTCTCTCTCTCTCTCTCTCTCTCTCTCTCTCTCTCTCTCACTCTCTCTCTCTCTCTCTCTCTCTCTCTCTCTAACATTACCCAAAAATCATTGCAAATAGTTGTCCTAATACCAACATAATATAAAAAGGACATAACCAATCCTGTCGTAAAGCAGATGAAATCGGCACATGGAGAAGAACGATCTCATTTGATTTGTAATTGTGAAACTGACTGTCGTTCTCCGATAACTTTGCTCTCTTGTGTCTAGGTGGTGTGCTGAAGGAGGGAATCTCATTTGCTGCGATTTCTGCCACAATGCCTTCTGCAAGACCTGCATCCTCCGGAACCTCGGTCGCAGAGAGCTCTCCACTATTATGGATGAGGAAAGCAAATGGCGGTGTTATATTTGCCAGCCGGAGCCCTTGGTGGACTTGGTATCTGGGTGTAACACTGTGTTTGACAACTTAGAGACACTGTTGCAGCAAAATAAAAAGAAAATTAAGGGAGAGAATGAGAAGGGCAAGGTGTGTGACCAAAATCAGAAGACCTCAAGCTGTAATGGACAAGAAAAACATTCTAGTTCCTATTCCGGTGCAATATCCTATTCCTACAAAGCACTTATGGTGCCTAAAGAAATGCTAAAAAAAACAAAGCGCATAGTGGAGACGACAACCAATTTAAATAAAAGCTTCATGAAATTTCTGCAGCAGGAATCTGAAAATACGGTTATTAACTCCAGCACTAAAGTGAGGCAGCTGAAGGCCTTTAAATCCATCTTGGGAGACTTGAAGAAGGCCCACGAAGCTCTGGAGGAACGTTTGGCCTTTGAGCTGGCCTCTGCTCAAAGAAAAAGCTCCTCAAAAAAAAGCAAAGATGTGACCAGTGAGTCGAAACATTCAAAAGAGAGAAAAACGAACGAACAGGACAGCGAACGCCACAGATCCTCAACTAAAGTGCGTGACGGGGAGAAGGTGACCAATTGTGAAAGTGGAAAGCACAAAGCCTCTGAAGAGAGCCCAGGGAAAGACCAGAATGGGAAGCCGATTGAAGTTCTGGATGATGTGGAAGACATGGAAGGCGATGAGGAGGTGCAGGAGGTGGAAGGCGATGAGGTGGAAGGCGATGAGGAGGTGCAGGAGGTGGAAGGCGATGAGGTGGAAGGCGATGAGGTGCAGGAGGTGGAAGGCGATGAAGTGAAGGAGGTGGAAGCGTCCTCTAAGAATGATGCTACTATGGAAGTGGAGGATGTGGAGCTGGTGGAGGACCTTGTTGAAATGGACAATAAAACTGCTAATAAAGAAAAGGAAGAGCAGGGAGAAGAACAAGAGCAGAAAAACTCGGAGATCGATTCTGATGTGGAGGAGCAGAGCCCTAAATCACAGCAAAGAAGAAAGAAAAAGGCCACTGAGAAATCACGACATGCCTCGGGGGAAAGTAAGAGGAGAAACTCTGAGAAGAGCAGTAAGGAGGCCGTGTCTGGTGCCGAGTCGCAGGATGAAAACTCAAAGTCATCACCAAAAGACGCCAAGTCACGCACTTCCCAGAATACCAAAAAAGGGGAGTCATTTGAGTCCAACGCTGGAGAAGCTCTGGACATGGACATAGTCTCTGTCCCCTCTTCTGTCCCTGAAGATATATTTGACAGCTTGGATTCCGCGATTGAAGCCCAAAACGCTCTAAATGAGTCAAAAAGTAGCAAAAAAGATGAAAAGGAGCCCAAAACACCAGTTAAAAAGGAGTTGATTCTGAAATTGACTCCATTATCCTTCTCCAAGGGATCGAAGCGCTCCGAGAGGACTCCATCAAAGAGAGGCAAAGGGTCTGGAAGTGATGAGGCCAGGAGCTCCGGCAATGAGCATTCATCTGACAATGAAGACCCCAAGCGACGTAAATCTCCGCGTGTTAAAACCACACCCAAGCGCCGTCAGAATGAAGCGCCGCCCGCCTTGTCTAATACGGAGGAGGAAAATAGTGCTGATAAGGAGAAGAAGTCTAAAAGTGAGCCCTCAAGGAAGAGGAAAGAGAAGACAACCTCCTTGGACAGCCCTGCCACTTCAAAAAGTAGAAGAGCTAAAAAATTAGAGGAGAAGACGCAAAAAAGCGGCTCTGATTCTGACGAAATGCCTGACGTCTTGAAAAAGGCGGGTTTGATGAGCAACTCCTCCTCTGAACCCGAGAGCGGCGCTGAGACCAAACCAGCCAAGGAGAAGGACGGCCAGAAAGGTGGAGGGAAGAGAAAGCGCAAGAGTTCCAGTTCTGGCACCGAGGTGACCAAAAGACAAACCAGAAACTCAACCGCTGCAAAGAAACAAGACCACTCAGACTCTTCCAACTACGACTCCGAGCTGGAGAAGAAGATCGAGAAGTTAGGAAATATCGAGGATGCCAAGAAATCCCCCAAGAAGAAATCCAAGAGCTACCAAGAAAGTGGCTCCTCCGCTGAGGAAAGGGGCCGCAAAAAACACAAAAAAAGCAAGACCACTAAGGAGCGCAGCAAGAGCAAGGAGCGCAGCAAGAAGGCAAAGAAACAATCGGCCTCCTCGTCTGACTTGTCGGAGGAAAGCCAAGATAATGCAAGCCATAACTCCGAGGACGGCAGTGAGGACGAGCAAAAGATTAAACCTTTGGTAGAAAATGAAGTCCTAACAAAAGCCGAGTTCTGCCAGTCATCAGGTACGCTTTCCTGCCTTATACTGTTCAATAAGCATTTCCTATGTTCAGTAGCTCCACCCAGTGGCCATATTGTGCTATTGTCCTGAGACTAGCCTAGTAACATTCCATTTTACAGGTTTTCACACAACAAATGTACATCGCAGGACAAACCGCTCAGAATTTTGGTTTAAATTTACCTCACCAAAAACGCTATTTGATTCATTTTTATTATTCAAAGCAAACTCCCCCATCCATCCAAATCTCCATGCTTTATTTTGTTGAACACTATAAAAAAACACCCCTCTAGTGTTTTCTAGCTGTGGCCATTGAGTAAGGGCAGATGATTCATGTAGGATTTACTTCCCGGAATCCTTTTGCTCTTAGCTCAGGCATGCAAGCAGGAGAGGTTGTGCTTAGCGGAGAGCCCCTCCTCCCATGAAGACTTCTGAGATGTATCACCTCATTTGTCTGGAGAAAGAATAAAAATAGTCCGTGTTGATTGAGAAAGTGGTCCACTTTTAAAGGATAAGTTCACCTTTTTTTTTTTTCCCCTAAATTCCACCCCCCCCCCCCCCCCCCATGTACCAATGTAATAATAATGTGCATAAAACTGCTTTCCATTAATTCTACACAGGATTACCTCGCTTTCTTTATGGATGGTTCCAAACATGTACCCATTACTTCTGCCTTACTTCCTGGACAGACTTCCTGGACAGACTTTAGGGAGGAGTAGAGCAGAGTGTAGATGATGCCGGGTGTGTGCTAATGAGATCCGCTGGTAAACTCCTTCCTGTGTCATGACCTCAAGTCTGTCCAGGAAGTAATGGAGGAGTTTTTTGAACCCTCCATAAAGACAGTGAGTTAAGGGTCTGTAGAATAAACAAAAAGCTTTTTTATTTTGGCAAAAGTAGATGAATGTTTTATTGGTAGATGTAGATCCCTTTTAGGGCTGCAACTAACGATTATTTTCATAATTGATTAGTTGGCCGATTGTTTCGAATAATCGGTTAATAACCTTAAATAAAAAGGTGTGGTGTATAATTTAGTTAATATGTAAAGTTTAAAAAAAAAGGCAATTTATTCTTTAATCTCTCTATGCCGTGGTCAATATAAATAACCAACTATATGGATAGGGAGCAAAATATTCAATCCACTCTGAGAATAACAAACAGAAGAGATATACTGTATATACTATTAGAGGAGAGCTAATGTATATACTATTAGAGGAGAGCTAATGTATATACTATTAGAGGAGATGTACTGTATATACTATTAGAGGAGATGTACTGTATATACTATTAGAGGAGATGTACTGTATATACTATTAGAGGAGATGTACTGTAAATACTATTAGAGGAGATGTACTGTATATACTATTAGAGGAGATGTACTGTATATAGTATTAGAGGAGATGTACTGTATATAGTATTAGAGAGATATACTGTATATAGTATTAGAGAGATATACTGTATATAGTATTAGAGAGATATACTGTATATAGTATTAGAGAGATATACTGTATATAGCAGTGATGGCGAACCTTTTTGAGCCCGAGTGCCCAAACTGCAAACCAAAACGACTTATTTTTTTCAAAGTGCCAACACTGCAATTAAACCTGAATAACGAGGTTATAGTTTAGAAAAAAACAATTCGTACAGTTTTTCAAACTAATTAACAGCTTTTGTTTAAAAAGAAAAACACAATAACAGAGCTTTCCATTAAACATGTATGGGCAGAGTATTGCATAGTATGGCAGAGTATTGCACAGTATGGGCAGAGTATTGCATAGTATGGGCAGAGTATTGCACAGTATGGGCAGAGTATTGCATAGTATGGGCAGAGTATTGCATAGTAATGGCAGAGTATTGCACAGCATGGGCAGAGTATTGCACAGCAGAGTATTGCACAGCATGGGCAGAGTATTGCACAGCATGGGCAGAGTATTGCACAGCATGGGCAGAGTATTGCACAGCATGGGCAGAGTATTGCACAGCATGGGCAGAGTATTGCACAGCATGGGCAGAGTATTGCACAGCATGGGCAGAGTGTTGCACAGCATGGGCAGAGTGTTGCACAGCATGGGCAGAGTGTTGCACAGCATGGGCAGAGTGTTGCACAGCATGGGCAGAGTGTTGCACAGCATGGGCAGAGTGTTGCACAGCATGGGCAGAGTGTTGCACAGCATGGGCAGAGTATTGCACAGCATGGGCAGAGTGTTGCACAGCATGGGCAGAGTGTTGCACAGCATGGGCAGAGTGTTGCACAGCATGGGCAGAGTGTTGCACAGCATGGGCAGAGTGTTGCACAGCATGGGCAGAGTGTTGCACAGCATGGGCAGAGTGTTGCACAGCATGGGCAGAGTATTGCACAGCATGGGCAGAGTATTGCACAGCATGGGCAGAGTATTGCACAGCATGGGCAGAGTATTGCACAGCATGGGCAGAGTATTGCACAGCATGGGCAGAGTATTGCACAGCATGGGCAGAGTATTGCACAGCATGGGCAGAGTATTGCACAGCATGGGCAGAGTATTGCACAGCATGGCAGAGTATTGCACAGCATGGGCAGAGTATTGCACAGCATGGCAGAGTATTGCACAGCATGGGCAGAGTATTGCACAGCATGGGCAGAGTATTGCACAGCATGGGCAGAGTATTGCACAGCATGGGCAGAGTATGGGCAGAGCACTGCAGAGCATTGCATCTCTCTCTCTTCCCCTCTCCCCTCGCACTGTAGGGCGCGCGGGAGCAAGATTCTCTGGGAGGACGTCCATGGACGCCCTCCCAGAATAAGCCGACCGTGCTGTAGCCATCTTTTGGCTATGGCCCGGTCGGCAATAGGTTATAAAGCTTACTTGAATAAGTGTGGGGTCGGTGTGGGGTCAGTCCCCAGGCGCTCCGTTCACTCCAGTCGCTCCTGTGGTGTCCGTGTGTCAGGTGATACCCACGCAGGTGCATCAGATGATTGAGAGCGGGGGGCGTGGCTTCAGTGTTCTCTGGGGAGGGTTCTCCCCAGAGAACTGTGGGAGATGTAGTCCGCGGGAGCGGACGCCGTGACTACAGTGTATGACTGTAGTCACGGCGTGCCCACAGAGAAGGCTCGGCGTGCCGGCAGCGGCACGCGTGCCACGCGTTCGCCATCACTGGTATATAGTATTAGAGAGATATACTGTATATAGTATTAGAGGAGATATACTGTATATAGTATTAGAGGAGATATACTGTATATAGTATTAGAGGAGATGTACTGTATATAGTATTAGAGATGTAATGTATATACTATTTATAGTATTAGAGGAGATGTACTGTATATATACTATTAGAGGAGATACTTTTTTTTTTGTCCAATTAGTTGCTTTTCTGCAGCTTCTCCATTGAAGGCTATTGAACCAAAAAAGCACCGATTTGCATTAAAAAAAAAAAGTCCCCGCCCCTTTCCAAACAGCAGCGGCTGAAAAAAGCTACGGTGTGAACGTGTCCCATAGGAATCCATGTAAATGATCTGTAGTGCGTTTCACATGGATGTGACCCAGGCCTGAGACGTTTAGTAACATATTGGGGGTTAAACTAAAATTGGCCCTTTTTATAGTACAAGAAAATAGCAGATAATCACTACTGGGGGGTTCATTTTTTTTGAACTGTGAAAGTTATATTTACAGTAGCGATTATTTACTCTTTTTGTACTATAAAAGGCTCATTTCATTTTTTTAACCCCATTATGTTACTGGATGATTTAATCGATTTTATGAAAATAGTAATCGATTAATTTCATAATCGATTAGTTGTTTCAGCCCTACAGACTTTATTATACGGACTCTGACCACGGAGGCCACAAGCCTCTCCACCTTTCCATGCGATGTGATTGAGTTGCTCCAGTCTGGTCCTTCCCCCTAGGACTCTGTTTTCTATCGTTGGTCCCAAATTACGAGGGACTATTCCAGCTCTTATGTGCTGAGCTCCGATATTAGAGGGTCGGATTGCTGCCTCCAGTCTGGGGTCACCTAAAGCTACAAAGACCACAAAGTGGTTCCCTTTGCACCTCCTATTCCTTCTTTATGGCGATTGATGGAGGAGAAAACCTTGTCGGGATGTTTCCACTTATTGAGCAAATGCCAGAAGTGGTTGTAAAGACAAGTTTTTGTATTTTTGTGAAGTATAAGGCTGGATTCACACCGATGGCAGTTTTAGTCCTTTTTGCATTGTGCAGATTTGCACTACAGAACGTCTTCCATAGAAATCCATGTCAAATGGACTGCAAATCCGCAAAAAGCACTAAAACTGCCATCGGTGTGAATCCAGCCTAAAACCTGAGTGCAGCCAATAACCTACCGGCTAATTACTGAGGCAAAAAATCGGTTGAACGTTCTCCTGTAAAGCTCTGTTGACTGTGCCAGGCCCCCCCCCCCCCCCCCCCCCCCCCCCCCCCTGGATGTGACCTTGGCTGAGGCTACAGGCGAAGTTCTCATTCCCTGCCCCCTCGTGTCGCCTCCAAACTCCGTCTCACAGATTATCTGACCTCCATCGAGGCTCTTCAGGGTCAAGGTGTCCTTTTCCCAGTTCTTGTGGAAAAATGTTCTCAAAGGTTTTACTCTGACCTGTTCACTGGTTCCAAACCCAAAGGGATCCAAAAGCACTGAATATCTTCCTTTTGGGTTCAGAAACAGTGAATGGAATCCACCAGGTCTGTGATTGTCTCCGGGTACCAGACTTCACCGGACATCCAAAGATGCACCACGCATGTCCCTCTCTGCTCTTCATTGGGTGATGCACCCCATGCATGTCCCTCTCTGCTCTTCATTGAGTGATGCACACCATGCATGTCCCTCTCTGCTCTTCATTGAGTGATGCACACCATGCATGTCCCTCTCTGCTCTTCATTGAGTGATGCACACCATGCATGTCCCTCTCTGCTATTCATTGAGTGATGCACACCATGCATGTCCCTCTCTGCTCTTCATTGAGTGATGCACACCATGCATGTCCCTCTCTGCTCTTCATTGAGTGATGCACACCATGCATGTCCCTCTCTGCTCTTCATTGAGTGATGCACACCATGCATGTCCCTCTCTGCTCTTCATTGAGTGATGCACACCATGCATGTCCCTCTCTGCTCTTCATTGAGTGATGCACACCATGCATGTCCCTCTCTGCTCTTCATTGAGTGATGCACACCATGCATGTCCCTCTCTGCTCTTCATTGACTGATGCACACCATGCATGTCCCTCTCTGCTCTTCATTGACTGATGCACACCATGCATGTCCCTCTCTGCTCTTCATTGACTGATGCACACCATGCATGTCCCTCTCTGCTCTTCATTGACTGATGCACACCATGCATGTCCCTCTCTGCTCATCATTGAGTGATGCACACCATGCATGTCCCTCTCTGCTCTTCATTGAGTGATGCACACCATGCATGTCCCTCTCTGCTCTTCATTGAGTGATGCACCCCATGCATGTCCCTCTCTGCTCTTCATTGGGTCTGATGGACTCCTTTTGAGGCAGTTCTGTTTGCCCGGTTTCACTTCAGACCTTTCACAAGCCAACAATCACAACGCCACAGTCCAGTCCCTGGACTAACCATGTCATGTGACATCGAAGTCAAGCCCCTTAGTGTTTCAGGAATCTGGTACCGGGGAAGTCCTTCCTTTTCAGTGTATTTGGAAGATCCTCACGATGGATGCCGGGCTGAGGAGAAGTCCTGGACTCTGACATTGCAGGGAACACGGTTGTCTCTTATCACCATTCTGGAACTGCAGGAGATCTAGCCGTGTCTGTGACCTTGGACCATCTGATTCAGTCAGACAACACCACGGCGGTGCATCAACCATCATAGGGGAACTAGAACCCTCAAACAGCCCTTTCTTGTTTTTGTAGGGACAGGATTTAGGATTTCCTACCTAAAGTAATTTTTTATGGCTTTCTCCTAGCAGGACATCATTCTTCTGTTCCTCCTTCTGGTTCTGGTGGTGAGTCCACTGTTCAGCTGTCTCTTTGTCATCCTTGGATGAACTCTGAAAGGGCACTCCAGCTTCTAGAAGGGCACTCCAGCTTCTAGAAGGGCACTCCAGCTTCTAGAAGGGCACTCCAGCTTCTAGTTCCTCCATTTTCTTGGTGGCTCAAGAAGTTCTTCATCCAAGCTTATGGTCTCAAGGGTTGGTTTCCACCATTTTCTGTTAAAGAGGAAGTAAAGGCAATTAAAAAAAAAAAATGTACCCTGCAAGGCAAAGGCATAATAAGCGAGTATGCATAGCATACTAGCTTATTATGAATAACTTACCTAGGCACGAAGCCCCCAAGGTGGTCCTCCGTCTTCATCTTCACCGCTGCCATGTATCCCGGAGTGACTTCCGGGTCTCGCTGCTCCGGCGTTGTGATTCGCTGGAGCCGCGATGACGTCACTCCTGCACATGCGCACAGGAGCCGCCACGAGCGGCATATCGCCGCTATCTAAGGCATATTCAGTGCGCCTGCGCGCCGTTGTCTACGGCGCATGCTCTGTAGACAGCGGTGCCTGTCTTTTAGCAAATATCTTCTAAACCGTGCAGGTTTAAGAGATATTTCTTGGACCTACAGGTGAGCCTTAATCTGGGCTTATCTGTAGGTCAAAGTGGTTTGTAAGGGTTTACAACCACTTTAAGGTGTGTAGTACTGCAAGCAGCTGTGTCTCAGATTGGCAAGACCTCCTGATCTTCATGTCATGTGTTCTGCCAGTTGGATGCTGATGACTGCTTCAGGTGTGGGGTCCTTCAGGCGGCTCTTTGAACTGCAGGCAGAGACCCCCATGTAGCCTAAGATTTTGGTACTTGCTGTAGAACCCTTTCCTGGAGTCCATTGGGGGATGAGGTATGATGGGAGTAGGAGGAGTTATCCTGGACTGGCTGTGTGTGGAGGGAGGGATTTGTCAGTGTCCAGTTCACCTTTAGGTGGCAGTATAGCCCAAAGGTTCAAGAGTTGCGGTGTCCCTCAGTGGACATAAAGGTTTTTCCATTCACGTTATCCCTGAATCCTGTATATAGTTATGTTTCATCTAATAGAGAATTTCTGCTGCAGTAGTCAGTCTATTATTTTTTTTCTACATAAGAATATACATCTTCATCGTTGTTTTGTTTCTTTCTATTCTCCAGGTGATGAAGCAGGGACAAAATCAGGTGCACATGCTGCCGAGGATGAAGAAGACGATGATGACGAGGATCCTGAGAATAGGTATGATTCCAGTCATACGGACTTTAAACTTATAACACACCCTAAGCGTGGCTCCAAAGCAAAGCATCGGAAGAGCAAGCAGGTTGTACAAACCCGGACTTCCTGCCTTGTAAAGACTCGATCCCAGGCTACTCGCAAGCTTGAACGAGTGGTCGGAAAACCAAGGCCAAAAACCCGAAAACCAATGAACCGATAAATTGAGTATTACACACCTTGCATAGGGTGTGTTATAAATCCATGGCAGAGTAACTGGTGTACATGTTGAGATATCCCTGACTTGGATTGACCCAATGTATGGTCGGGAATGGAGAATCTGCTTTCTAAGCTTCTGGAATAAAGTGTGAGCTCTGGGGGTGACTTGGTCTGTTGTGTCCTGACACGCCAGATTCATGGGATTGGTGGGATCCATCTCATTGATCAAGGCTGCGCTCATGTATCCAAGACCACCCCAGGTAAGGGGTGTACAGCAAAGTCCAACCACATGACCTATAGAGCGTCACACGCAGGTCCAACATCACCTTTTATTAATCAGCAGAGTAAAAAAAGCCGACTCGTGTTCAGAGTGTGGATGTCCCCCCTTCACCAGGACTACAATGTGAATGGAGCATTCCACCATTTGTATTTGGGGGGGGGGGGGGGGACTGGTCCACCATTTGTATTGGGGGGGGGGGGCTGGTCCACCATTTGTATTTGGGGGGGGGGGGGCTGGTCCACCATTTGTATTGGGGGGGGGGAGTGGTCCAACCCCCAATATGCGTTGGCTTTTTTGTTCTGCCCTGTGTACCATGCGTTTTTTATACACTTTTTATACAACGGTGATTTTAAAGGGCAAAAACATTTTCCAAGAAACTGTTTTTTTTTAAAGTTCCATATTTGATTTATAGATTCCATATTCACCATCCCCCCTTTTTTTTTTAAAGATTTGTTGATCCTTCAGGGACAGTTTCAGATATTGGCACGTATACATATATAGGATGCACATTAATACAGTGGTGCAATCATTTTATATTAAGTGAATATTTTAGTTATTTTAGTGAAATGATTTTACATTTTTATATTTTTATGTGTTTGCTGCTCGATATTTTTAATTTCACACACTGATAGAGAGAGGCTCCCTCTTGTGGCCATCTGTATATCGGGACATAATGAGGTTAGAATAAAAGGTATGAGGACTCCTATTGCTAACACTTCTGACTGCCATGCTCATTTTTTGCTGTCAGTCCTTGAGAGGGGCCATTGGAGGGACTTAAAAGGTATAGATGATGAACCCCCTAATGCTACAGAATCTCTCACAACCATTTGTTTTGTACTAAAGCGGAACTAAACCCTCCTATCATTTTCAACCATGGAAGCCGCCATCTTGGCCTCTGTTTGATCTTCAGTTGCCATGATGCAGCACATGTGATCAGTTATAACACCAGCGATTGGATGGTTTGAGAGTTGGGTTGAGGACACAACCAATGTGACGTTTACATTCCTGGCATGTGCTGGGAATTTAACTGGTTTCTGAAACTGTTAAATTGATGGCTTTAGTTTCGCTTTACGTGATCAATTGAAAATAACTTGTAATGCCCCCTCCCATTTCTGCTGCTACACAAGGCCAAAGAACCTCCTCTTGCCACACCTTAAAGCATCGGCCTGATGATTGGCTGCTCAGGCATAATGGTGGAAGGAGTGGGAAAGTCCCTTCCTCTCCCGTATCAGAAACAGGAAATGTAGACTGCAGGGACCTTAATGGGCAGAGGATGGGTTTGTTGAGCTAGGAGTGTAGACCACGCGGACCTCAATGGGCGGAGGAGGGGTACATGTTGAGCTAGGAGTGTAGACCACGCGGACCTCAATGGGCGGAGGAGGGGTTCATGTTGAGCTAGGAGTGTAGACCATGCAGACCTCAATGGGCGGAGGAGGGGTACATGTTGAACTATGAGTGTAGACCACGCGGACCTCAATGGGCGGAGGAGGGGTATATGTTGAGCTAGGAGTGTAGACCACGCGGACCTCCATGGGCGGAGGAGGGGTTCATGTTGAGCTAGGAGTGTAGACCACGCGGACCTCCATGGGCGGAGGAGGGGTTCATGTTGAGCTAGGAGTGTAGACCACGCGGACCTCAATGGGCGGAGGAGGGGTATATGTTGAGCTAGGAGTGTAGACCATGCGGACCTCAATGGGCAGAGGAGAGGTTCATGTTGAGCTAGGAGTGTAGACCACACGGACCTCAATGGGCGGAGGAGGGGTACATGTTGAGCTGTGAGTGTAGACCACGTGGACCTCAATGGGCAGAGGAGGGGTACATGTTGAGCTAGGAGTGTAGACCACGCGGACGTCAATGGGCAGAGGAGGGGTACATGTTGAGCTAGGAGTGTAGACCACATTGACCTCAATGGGCAGAGGAGGGGTACATGTTGAGCTAGGAGTGTAGACCACGCGGACCTCAATGGGCAGAGGAGGGGTACATGTTGAGCTGTGAGTGTAGACCACGCGGACCTCAATGGGCGGAGGAGGGGTATATGTTGAGCTAGGAGTGTAGACCACGCGGACCTCCATGGGCAGAGGAGGGGTACATGTTGAGCTAGGAGTGTAGACCACGAGGACCTCCATGGGCAGAGGAGGGGTACATGTTGAGCTAGGAGTGTAGACCACATTGACCTCAATGGGCAGAGGAGGGGTAGATGTTGAGCTAGGAGTGTAGACCACGCGGACGTCAATGGGCAGAGGAGGGGTACATGTTGAGCTAGGAGTGTAGACCACGCGGACCTCAATGGGCAGAGGAGGGGTACATGTTGAGCTGTGAGTGTAGACCACGCGGACCTCAATGGGCGGAGGAGGGGTATATGTTGAGCTAGGAGTGTAGACCACGCGGACCTCCATGGGCGGAGGAGGGGTTCATGTTGAGCTAGGAGTGTAGACCACGCGGACCTCCATGGGCAGAGGAGGGGTTCATGTTGAGCTAGGAGTGTAGACCACGCGGACCTCAATGGGCGGAGGAGGGGTACATGTTGAGCTAGGAGTGTAGACCACGAGGACCTCCATGGGCAGAGGATGGGTTCATGCTGAGCTAGGAGTGTAGACCACGCGGACCTCCATGGGCAGAGGAGGGGTTCATGTTGAGCTAGGAGTGTAGACCACGCGGACCTCAATGGGCGGAGGAGGGGTACATGTTGAGCTAGGAGTGTAGACCACGAGGACCTCCATGGGCAGAGGATGGGTTCATGCTGAGCTAGGAGTGTAGACCACGCGGACCTCCATGGGCAGAGGAGGGGTATATGTTGAGCTAGGAGTGTAGACCACGCGGACCTCCATGGGCAGAGGAGGGGTACATGTTGAGCTAGGAGTGTAGACCACGCGGACCTCCATGGGCAGAGGAGGGGTATATGTTGAGCTAGGAGTGTAGACCACACGGACCTCAATGGGCGGAGGAGGGGTACATGTTGAGCTAGGAGTGTAGACCACGCGGAGCTCAATGGGCGGAGGAGGGGTACATGTTGAGCTAGGAGTGTAGACCACACGGACCTCAATGGGCGGAGGAGGGGTACATGTTGAGCTAGGAGTGTAGACCACGTGGACCTCAATGGGCAGAGGAGGGGTACATGTTGAGCTAGGAGTGTAGACCACGCGAGGCCTCAATGGGCGGAGGAGGGGTACATGTTGAGCTAGGAGTGTAGACCACGCGAGGCCTCAATGGGCGGAGGAGGGGTACATGTTGAGCTAGGAGTGTAGACCACGCGGACCTCCATGGGCGGAGGAGGGGTACATGTTGAGCTAGGAGTGTAGACCACGCGAGGCCTCAATGGGCGGAGGAGGGGTACATGTTGAGCTAGGAGTGTAGACCACGTGGACCTCAATGGGCGGAGGAGGGGTTCATGTTGAGCTAGGAGTGTAGACCACGTGGACCTCAATGGGCGGAGGAGGGGTTCATGTTGAGCTAGGAGTGTAGACCACGTGGACCTCAATGGGCGGAGGAGGGGTACATGTTGAGCTAGGAGTGTAGACCACGTGGACCTCAATGGGCGGAGGAGGGGTACATGTTGAGCTAGGAGTGTAGACCACGCGGACCTCAATGGGCGGAGGAGGGGTACATGTTGAGCTAGGAGTGTAGACCACGCGGACCTCAATGGGCGGAGGAGGGGTACATGTTGAGCTAGGAGTGTAGAGTGTAGACCACGCGGACCTCAATGGGCGGAGGAGGGGTACATGTTGAGCTAGGAGTGTAGACCACGCGGACCTCAATGGGCGGAGGAGGGGTACATGTTGAGCTAGGAGTGTAGACCACGCGGACCTCAATGGGCGGAGGAGGGGTACATGTTGAGCTAGGAGTGTAGACCACGCGGACCTCAATGGGCGGAGGAGGGGTACATGTTGAGCTAGCCCCAAGGACAGGTTTTCAGACACAAGAAGACCAATGACCATTTCCTGGCTCACCTTTATTCATTAGCTGGATTGCTGTTATCTGATTGGTGTTTGGATCTGGTGTTCCATGTTATGAATCTCTGACGTGAGGGAAGGCTGATGAAAGTTTCCACCATTGGATGAGTTTTTTTTCAGCCTTCTCTCCGATCGGGGAGATGCCACGAATGTTCTCCAATCCATGTGCTGCTCTCCTAGGAATAATATTTATTGCTGGTTCCATGTAGGTGAATTGGACATCATTTCAGGAGCGCGTGGCTTCTGTGATATGACGTGTCTGCTGCTACCTTTTCCTACATATAGTACTAAAGACGAAGAAATATAAATCTCTATATATAAGATTTTCTACTACAGTTTCTTTAGCAGCTTTTCTTTACATTTTTAGAAGTTTTAAAAGTTTGAATATCGAACTGCTAAAGACTGATTGTATGACGGGGGAGGGGAACACAGCACTGCCCCCACCTGGAAGGGGCTATTGGTTTCCACCCCCCTCCCCCAACCCAATAATGTCCCCCACCCACTGACCATACAAAGAGATCCACGTGGCACCTCCAACCACCCCCCAACACTCGGCACGCTCCGTGTGGACAATGCTGGGAAGGTGGAAGGCCATACGCCGAATATTACTGTCTGTAATCTGTTCTTAGGCCACACACATCCTCTAACCACCCTTGGGGCCACCAGCAGGTCATATTGGAGGCCACCTCCGCTGCCTCCTGAAGGCCGAGATTTAAAGAGAGTGAAATCTTTGCCCTTTAAATGCCATCCTGTCCATTCTATTGTAATCACTTGGCATGTCCTTCACCAGTCTGTTCTGTTATCTGGTGTGGGGGGAGGGGAGATCCATGAGGACTCGAAGCTGCTCTGATGTAAATCTGGAAAATGTAAAAAAGTACCAACTATGGAAAAAGGTTTATACCGCCCCTTGACCCCCCTCCCCCATTCTGGGCCTGTGTAACCATCCCCCCCCCACCCCCCCCCCCCATGATTCCAGTGACAACCACCCCCCCCCCCATGATTCCAGTGATAACCATCCCCCCCCCCCATGATTCCAGTGATAACCATCCCCCCCCCCCCATGATTCCAGTGATAACCATCCCCCCCCCATGATTCCAGTGATAACCTGCCCCCCCCACCCCCCCAACCAGTCCCCCCCCCCCCCATGATTCCAGTGATAACCATCCCCCCCCCATGATTCCAGTGATAACCATCCCCCCCCCCATGTTTCCAGTGATAACCATCCCCCCTCTCCCCTCCATGATTCCAGTGATAACCATCCCCCCCCCCCCCCATGATTCCAGTGATAACCATCCCCCCCCCCATGATTCCAGTGATAACCATCCCTCTCCCCATGATTCCAGTGATAACCATCCCTCTCCCCATGATTCCAGTGATAACCATCCCCCCCCCATGTTTCCAGTGATAACCATCCCCCCCCCATGTTTCCAGTGATAACCATCCCCCCCCATGATTCCAGTGATAACCACCCCCCCCCCCATGATTCCAGTGATAACCATCCCCCCCCCCATGATTCCAGTGATAACCATCCCCCCCCCATGATTCCAGTGATAACCATCCCCCCCCCATGATTCCAGTGATAACCATCCCCTCCCCCAATGTTTCCAGTGATAACCATCCCCTCCCCCAATGATTCCAGTGATAACCATCCCCTCCCCCAATGTTTCCAGTGATAACCATCCCCTCCCCCAATGATTCCAGTGATAACCATCCCCCCCCCATGATTCCAGTGATAACCATCCCCTCCCCCAATGTTTCCAGTGATAACCATCCCCTCCCCCAATGATTCCAGTGATAACCATCCCCTCCCCCAATGTTTCCAGTGATAACCATCCCCTCCCCCCCCCCAATGATTCCAGACCCCCCAAACCCATCCCCCCCCCCTCCAACCCCCATGATACCCCGCCCCCACTCACCCCCAGTTGATAACCCCATCCCCTCCCCCAATGACCTTTCCCCAGTGACCTTAACCAATCCCCTCCCCATACCCCCTCCCCTTCCCCCCAGTGATAAAAAACACCAATCCCTCCCCCATTTGATTCCACCCCCTGGATCCCCACAAACCCCATCCCCTTCCCCCCACGCCCCATCTTGAATTCCCAGTGATAACCATATCCCCTCCCCTATGGATGTTTCCCCCCCCCCCCCAATTCCCCCCCCACCCCTCCCCACACAATAGAAATTAGTACAACCCCAAGTGATTCCAGTTGATAACCATCCCATCCCCCAATGTTTTTCCAGTGATAAAAAAAAACCCCATTATTTTCCCCCTTCCCCCAATGATTTCCAGTGATAACCATCCCCCCCCCATGAATTCCAGTGATTAACCATCCCCATCCCCCAATGTTTCCAGTGATAACCATCCCCTCCCCCAATGATTCCAGTGATAACCATCCCCTCCCCCAATGTTTCCAGTGATAACCATCCCCTCCCCCAATGATTCCAGTGATAACCATCCCCTCTCCCCCCCAGGATTCCAGTGACAACCATCCCCCCCCCATGACTCCAGCAGCTGAATTAGAACAGATGGAGAAGGTAGACTGGCTGGGCGGTGGATTATTGGGCCCCCGGAGATATGTTCTGTTTGTGGCCAGCAAGGGTGGTTTTCCATGAGCTATGCAACTGTAACCTGAGCACCTGAAGAAGCCTTAACGCATTTCAGACTGTTCCCCCCCCCCCCCCCCCCCTGTCCTCGCAGTGCTGTGTCCCCTCCACATATCTGTCATTGGTATTTTTACATTTCTGCATCTTGTGTGTCAATGCTTCGGGTGACGAGGATCTTCCTCCTCCGGGCTCATTGTATGGAATGCATTTCTATTTATAGCTGCAATAAATTTTTTCAAAAGTTTTCTTGTCCATGCATTTAATTTACTTTGTAAGAATTTGTCCAATGGTCAGGAGAGACTTTACCCCAAATTCCCCCGAGCCACCTCATTACCAACAAAGAGTACCCCGAGCCACCTCATTACCAACAAAGAGTACCCCGAGCCACCTCATTACCAACAAAGAGTACCCCGAGCCACCTCCATTACCAACAAAGAGTACCCCGAGCCACCTCATTACCAACAAAGAGTACCCCGAGCCACCTCATTACCAACAAATAGTACCCCGAGCCACCTCATTACCAACAAAGAGTACCCCGAGCCACCTCATTACCAACAAAGAGTACCCCGAGCCACCTCATTACCAACAAAGAGTACCCCGAGCCACCTCATTACCAACAAAGAGTACCCCGAGCCACCTCATTACCAACAAAGAGTACCCCGAGCCACCTCATTACCAACAAAGAGTACCCCGAGCCACCTCATTACCAACAAAGAGTACCCCGAGCCACCTCATTACCAACAAAGAGTAAACCGAGCCACCTCATTACCAACAAAGCGTACCCCGAGCCACCTCATTACCAACAAAGAGTACCCCGAGCCACCTCATTACCAACAAAGAGTACCCCGAGCCACCTCATTACCAACAAAGAGTACCCCGAGCCACCTCATTACCAACAAAGAGTACCCCGAGCCACCTCATTACCAACAAAGAGTACCCCGAGCCACCTCATTACCAACAAAGAGTACCCCGAGCCACCTCATTACCAACAAAGAGTACCCCGAGCCACCTCATTACCAACAAAGAGTACCCCGAGCCACCTCATTACCAACAAAGAGTACCCCGAGCCACCTCATTACCAACAAAGAGTACCCCGAGCCACCTCATTACCAACAAAGAGTACCCCGAGCCACCTAATTACCAACAAAGAGTACCCCGAGCCACCTCATTACCAACAAAGAGTACCCCGAGCCACCTCATTACCAACAAAGAGTACCCCTAGCCACCTCATTACCAACAAAGAGTACCCCGAGCCACCTCATTACCAACAAAGAGTACCCCGAGCCACCTCATTACCAACAAAGAGTGCAAAAAGTGCCCCCTTGTCCTCAGTGATGACCTTAAAGTGAATAACTCAACACCAAGCTCACTATATGGACCCCATATGTATTTATACATGGAGATCATATCCCCCCCTTATGTATTTATACATGGAGATCATATCCCCCCCTTATGTATTTATACATGGAGATCATATCCCCCCCTATATATTTATACATGGAGATCATATCCCCCCCTATATATTTATACATGGAGATCATATCCCCCCCTATATATTTATACATGGAGATCATATCCCCCCTTATATATTTATACATGGAGATCATATCCCCCCCTATATATTTATACATGGAGATCATATCCCCCCCCCCTATATATTTATACATGGAGATCATATCCCCCCCTTAATCTCCTCATGGGAATAAATTCAGTTCCTCTAATCTCTCCTCATAGCTGAGCTCCTCCATGCCTCTTATCAGTTTGGTTGCCCTTCTCTGCACTTTCTCCAGTTCCCTGATATCCTTTCTGAGAACTGGAGCCCAAAACTGAACTGCATATTCCAGATGAGGTCTTACTAATGATTTGTACAGATGATATATCTCTCTCTCTGGAGTCCATCCCTCTCTTATACAAGAAGGAAACCGCAGCTTGGCATTGCATGTTATTTATTAAGCTCATCTACCAGAACACCCAGATCCTTCTCCACCATTGATTCCCCCCTCCCTCTCAGATCCTTCTCCACCATTGATTTCCCCATTGTACTCCCCCCTAGCATGGATGACGCATATTCTTAGCCCCCAAGTGCATGACTTTACATTTATCAACATTAAACCTCCATCTGCCACATAAAACAGAGCATTGAGGTTGTCTTGTATGTTGGAGACCTCCTGTAAGGACATTATTCCATTGCATAGCTCGGTGTCATCTGCAAACACTGAAATCCCAGACCCCCCCCATCATTTATAAAGATCATTCCCAACAACAAGATCTGTGGATACCTATCTAGAAGAGCTTGTCACTGTGCAGTCAGTCTAACCACCTGCTTGTCAAGCAACTTGGTCACACCGGTAGACTCTGGGGAGGCCGCTGCTCATTATCGGTCAGTGACACCGGTAGAGTATTTAGGAACTTGTATAAAAAACTACATTGAATAATGTACAACTGAACCGAGAGCTGCATTACATGTCTTTTATAACTGGATCCTTTCTTAGTCTTTCAAGCTTTGTGTCCCTACGCCATAAACCTGCAGGATGTAGGGAAGCAGGAGGAGACATTTTGAACGTTTTCTGGCCATAAAATGACTGTTTTTAGGATGAAGTATGGGACTGGCCATTGCTCTTAGTTATAAAGGTGTAAGCTCAAGCCTGGTCACCCTTCTGCTTCCTCGGAGTGTCTGAGAAAATGCTTCATATGTTCCAGGTTAGCGGTTTACCAAGAAGTGAAGTCAGCACGTCATGCACCATATAAAGGAGTCCCCAATTCTTCTATTTTAGCAGTTATCCATTTATGTCCGAATCAGACAACCGTCCCCCTTTAGTGGAGATTCATAAAGATGAGCCTTGCCCAGAACCCACCAGAAGTGCAGAATAAAGTACAGCTTGGGGGCTCAGCATCCGGGATTTCATGGTCTCTGAAAAAGGTGAAGGAAGTCTAGACTTGTATTGGAGATGTATGGAATCTTTTATTATGGAATGGAAGGACACACTTCCTGCTGGTGTCAAGCTGAATATATCAATGAAGACTCTGCTTTCAGTGTATGTCTTCCGGGGACACTCCTCTGTACTGCCCGTCTGAACTTCCTTTTCATAAATTCCCGGTAGAGAACACTTCATAGACCTCCAATTATCCACTGGAATGTCAATGACATTAAATGTTTACGGACGGTCCAAAAGAGACCAACAGAGGACAGGTCCCCATTATTGTCTGTGGTCTATTTCCCCATTACTGACAAGCCAGGAACCAGCAGTCCCTGACACCGTCCCATGCAGATCTCACCCCGGGTCTCCAGGAACCAGCCGTCCCTGACACCATCCCATGCAGATCTCACTCCAGGAACCAGCAGTCCCTGACAACACCGTCCCTTGCAGATCTCACCCAAGGTCTCCAGGAACCAGCTGTCCCTGACACCGTCCCATGCAGATCTCACTCCAGGAACCAGCTGTCCCTGACAAGACCGTCCCTTGCAGATCTCACCCAAGGTCTCCAGGAACCAGCTGTCCCTTGCAGATCACCAGAAACCAGCTGTCCCTGACACCGTCCCATGCAGATCTCACTCCAGGAACCAGCAGTCCCTGACAACACCGTCCCTTGCAGATCTCACCCAAGGTCTCCAGGAACCAGCTGTCCCTTGCAGATCACCAGAAACCAGCTGTCCCTGACACCGTCCCATGCAGATCTCACTCCAGGAACCAGCTGTCCCTGACAACACCGTCCCTTGCAGATCTCACCGCAGATCACCAGGAACCAGCCGTCCCTGACACCGTCCCTTGTAGATCTCACCCAAGGTCTCCAGGAACCAGCTGTCCCTGACACCGTCCCATGCAGATCTCACTCCAGGAACCAGCCGTCCCTGACACCGTCCCATGCAGATCTCTAGCACATCTAAGCACCCTCATATACCAGGAAGGGCACTATATAGAGGGATTGTTTGGGTACATTGATATAGCAAAGCTTCACTTATTTCTTATCTGCCTGTCTGTCTATTATTTAGTTGCTCTCTCCATGGGTGGACATTTTATTTCATACACGGACAACTTTGGTCTAGAACATTCCAAGTTCCTTCTATGGGACTGGGCCTGTATGTTTGGCTTTTTCCTTCTAAAATGATTTTAAATAATTTCTTAGAAGCCGGTTGTATTAGAAGAAGTGTATTTGGATCTTGGCCGTTTTGCATAGCTTGTTAGATGCGGCCACCATAGAGAGGGTGGAAGGACAAAGACGGTACAATAGAAGTGAATAAACTGCTGTAATGCAGAGTAATTGGCCACAGCAAAGAGGGACATCTGTGTAGAAGGTGCTCCTCCTTCACCCTCATGGCAGACCTTGAGGAATCTTGGGAAGGTAAGAGTCAAGTACATTATATAGACTTGTGTATACCAGAAAATAATACATTTCGGGGTGGGCCTAAAGAGTATTCCAGACATATAGTAAGAAAATAGAGCAAAATAAACAATCCTCAAATGGATGATAAAAATTAACATTGGAGTCTCCTTCAGCCTCACACAGTAAGATTGTACATGGCAAACGCTGAGCCATAGTGAGGTCTTTCATCAAACTTGCCAACCACACCATTCTCGAAAATGGTAAACTCTCCTTTATTGCCCTTCCAGATGTCCGATTTTAGGAACCTTTTCGCCAAAGCTAAACACAGAGAAAAAGCCAAGCATTTTTCTACACACAATTCATGTTGACAAGATTTGCCTCAACGTTCCTACCTTCTGGTCATAGGACCTCCATCCAGGCCCACATTACACTCCCTGAACAATGTAATACTGGCTACAGCCTCCCTGTGCTCTCCAAACAACCTCCATTCTTCATGGTGTGGATTTCACTGACAATTATGGTCTATGATGACATTAAGCAATCAGCACATTGTGATGTTTTATAGGATTCAGGTCCAGGGAGTGGTTTACTTTCTGTGTACCTCAGCTGAATTGGAGATCCATCAAACCAGGTGACTTTCTTCTAACCTTAGTGATCCTGTGCCCACTGCTGCCTCAAATTTCTGTTCTTGGCCTGGCAGGAACCCAACATGGTGGTCATGTTGGGTTCCAACAGCTGGTGGCACCCATCCACCTCAAGGTTCCGCGTGTTGTACATTCTTCCAAGCTTGGTGGTCATCTGCTGGTGCAGCTCATCCACCTCAAGGTTCCACGTGTTGTACATTCTTCAAGCTGTGATGGTTTTCTGCTGGTGTCGCCCATCCACTGCAAGAGTCCAGCTCATGTACATTCTTCCAGCCTTGGTGGTCTTCTGGTGTCGCCCATTCACCTCCAAGGTTCCAGGTGATGTACCTTCTTCCAGCCTTGGTTTTTTTTTCTTTTGCTGATGCAGCCTATCCGCCTCAAGGTTCCAGGTGTTGTACATTCTTCCAGCCTCGGGGGTGTTCTGGTGTCGCCCACAATCTCTGATCACATTTCTCCCTCATTCCGGTGTGTGCGCAATAACTGAAGCCCATGACCTGTTTCTGCCTGATTGTATGACTACATAAAGGCAGGTGGATAGGTCTTCCTCATACATTGTTTGGCTAGTCTATGTTCTAATGCATCTTCGGCATAGACCAAAGAATAATCCAGAACCCCCCCCCCAGCAAAGGTGCTGTCACATTCTGCAAAGCTTTTCATGCATATCGTTGGATGTTTTTGTTGTGAACACAAGGTGGTTATGGTTTCATATACAATGCCTATGTACAGATACTGCAGATATTTTGTTTTTATATGTCATGCCTGAAGGAGTTCCTCAATTTTTTGTATTTTTCCCTCATTTTTAGTCTTTGTGACAATGACCATTCTTTATCTGGTGTATGTTTGTGTTCTACTGGTTTTCTATTTGGGCAACCCCTCCTTTTACTAAACTGCACTGATTGTACCCAACCCTGGATTCTGGCTTATTCTTCCATATCACAGTTATGGACCGCTGAGGTGTTCACCTCCTGGGGGGGGAAAAAATACCTGGATGGGCTACAACTGGGACATGGAGGAAGTAAGCAATGGAGGGGGTGCAGTTTTTAGCTGGGGTGGGTTAGTGGTTTGAAAGTAAATGTGTACTACTCAGAGCCTCAGCCCCCCTCTATGATCAGCATAGCTTGTAGGTACTGCCATAGACGTTCAGAGCCTCAGCCCTCCCATATGATCGGCATAGCTTGTAGGTACTGCCATAGACGTTCAGAGCCTCAGCCGTCTGATCAGCATAGCTTGTAGGTACTGCCATAGACATTCAGAGCCTCAGCCCTTTATGATCAGCATAGCTTGTAGGTACTGCCATAGACGTTCAGAGCCTCAGCCCCCCTCTATGATCGGCATAGCTTGCAGGTACTGCCATAGACGTTCAGAGCCTCAGCCCTCCTCTATGATCAGCATAGCTTGTAGGTACTGCCATAGACGTTGAGAGCCTCAGCCCTCCCATATGATCGGCATAGCTTGTAGGTACTGCCATAGACGTTCAGAGCCTCGGCCCTCCTCTATGATCAGCATAGCTTGCAGGTACTGCCATAGACATTCAGAGCCTCAGCCCTTTATGATCAGCATAGCTTGTAGGTACTGCCATAGACGTTCAGAGCCTCAGCCCCCCTCTATGATCGGCATAGCTTGCAGGTACTGCCATAGACGTTGAGAGCCTCAGCCGTCTGATCGGCATAGCTTGCTGGTACTGCCATAGACGTTCAGAGCCTCAGCCCTCCTCTATGATCGGCATAGCTTGCAGGTACTGCCATAGACGTTGAGAGCCTCAGCCGTCTGATCGGCATAGCTTGCTGGTACTGCCATAGTACTGCCATAGACGTTCAGAGCCTCAGCCCTCTATGATCAGCATAGCTTGCTGGTACTGCCATAGACGTTCAGAGCCTCAGCCCTCTATGATCAGCATAGCTTGTAGGTACTGCCATAGACGTTCAGAGCCTCAGCCCTCCTCTATGATCAGCATAGCTTGCAGGTACTGCCATAGACGTTCAGAGCCTCAGCCCCCCTCTATGATCAGCATAGCTTGTAGGTACTGCCATAGACGTTCAGAGCCTCAGCCCTCCTCTATGATCGGCATAGCTTGCTGGTACTGCCATAGACGTTCAGAGCCTCAGCCCTCCTCTATGATCGGCATAGCTTGCAGGTACTGCCATAGACGTTCAGAGCCTCAGCCCTCTATGATCAGCATAGCTTGCTGGTACTGCCATAGACGTTCAGAGCCTCGGCCCTCCTCTATGATCAGCATAGCTTGCAGGTACTGCCATAGACGTTCAGAGCCTCAGCCCTCTATGATCAGCATAGCTTGTAGGTACTGCCATAGACGTTCAGAGCCTCAGCCCTCCTCTATGATCGGCATAGCTTGCAGGTACTGCCATAGACGTTGAGAGCCTCAGCCGTCTGATCGGCATAGCTTGTAGGTACTGCCATAGACGTTCAGAGCCTCAGCCCTCCTCTATGATCGGCATAGCTTGCAGGTACTGCCATAGACGTTCATAGAACCAAACTGATATCCTGTAGCAGATCCTTCACCTCTGTGAACCATTGAGAAGCTGGCTGTCAGTGAATGAAGGGTTTCTCTTTCCTGGGCACCCCCTTTTAAGATATCAGCCAGTCAAATTCCCACCAGAAGCTCACAAGACCCGAGGCCTCCAGTCAATGTTTTTCCTGCTTGTCTTGTAGGATCGCCAAGAAGATGCTTCTGCAGGAAATAAAAGCCGGTTTGTCATCTGATGATGAAGTATCTTCTGATGAGCCAGAGGAAGGCAAGAAAGTGAAGAAGGCCAAATCTCGGAAAGACGGCAAAGAGGATCAGGATGACGGTGAGATTCAGCTTACTGACGTTTGTGTAAACAAAAGTGATATTAAAGGCAATCCTTTTCATTTTTTTTGGACGTATCGGTTTCTACAAATGTCTTGTTGTAATGGGTGTAAGAATGTCAGACGTTGGGATAGAGGGTACCCCCTATAACCTTGCTGGGAGTGATGGGTAACTGTTTACTGACTTTCTATTTCTCCATCTCTGAATATAACAGATCAGACCAATGAGGACAGTTCAGACTCCGATAGCGATTCAGAATCTGCAAAGAAGCCCCGATACAGACACCGCCTGCTGCGTCACAAGCTGTCTGTGAGCGAAGGCGAGTCCGATGATGAAAAAGACGGCAAGAAAAAGAAGAAAGACAAATCTGCCAATTCCACGGATGGAAAACGGCGAAACCGAAGAAAGGGTACGATGAGTGACTCGGCCTGCGTGGTACTGGCCCCCGTCACCGCGGCCTGCGTGGTACTGGCCCCCGTCACCGCGGCCTGCGTGGTACTGGCCCCCCGTCACCGCGGCCTGCGTGGTACTGGCCCCCCGTCACCGCGGCCTGCGTGGTACTGGCCCCCCGTCATCGCGGTCTGCGTTTGTACTGTGCCCCTGTCACCGCGGTCTGCGTTTGTACTGTGCCCGCGGTCTGCGTTTGTACTGGGCCCGTCACCGCGGTCTGCGTTTGTACTGGGCCCCCGTCACCGCGGTCTGCGTTTGTACTGGGCCCCCGTCACCGCGGTCTGCGTTTGTACTGGGCCCCCGTCACCGCGGTCTGCGGTTGTACTGGGCCCCCGTCACCGCGGTCTGCGTTTGTACTGGGCCCCCGTCACCGCGGTCTGCGTTTGTACTGGGCCCCCGTCACCGCGGTCTGCGTTTGTACTGGGCCCCCGTCACCCCGGTCTGCGTTTGTACTGGGCCCCCGTCACCGCGGTCTGCGTTTGTACTGGGCCCCCGTCACCGCGGTCTGCGTTTGTACTGGGCCCCGGTCACCGCGGTCTGCGTTTGTACTGGGCCCCCGTCACCGCGGTCTGCGTTTGTACTGGGCCCCCGTCACCGCGGTCTGCGTTTGTACTGGGCCCCCGTCACCGCGGTCTGCGTTTGTACTGGGCCCCCGTCACCGCGGTCTGCGTTTGTACTGGGCCCCCGTCACCGCGGTCTGCGTTTGTACTGGGCCCCCGTCACCGCGGTCTGCGTTTGTACTGGGCCCCCGTCACCGCGGTCTGCGTTTGTACTGGGCCCCCGTCACCGCGGTCTGCGTTTGTACTGGGCCCCCGTCACCGCGGTCTGCGTTTGTACTGGGCCCCCGTCACCGCGGTCTGCGTTTGTACTGGGCCCCCGTCACCGCGGTCTGCGTTTGTACTGGGCCCCCGTCACCGCGGTCTGCGTTTGTACTGGGCCCCCGTCACCGCGGTCTGCGTTTGTACTGGGCCCCCGTCACCGCGGTCTGCGTTTGTACTGGGCCCCCGTCACCGCGGTCTGCGTTTGTACTGGGCCCCCGTCACCGCGGTCTGCGTGGTACTGGGCCCCCGTCACCGCGGTCTGCGTTTGTACTGGGCCCCCGTCACCGCGGTCTGCGTTTGTACTGGGCCCCCGTCACCTGATCTCTGCTCGGGGGTAACGGTTGCAGACCCCCCCCCCGTCACCTGACTTCTGGTTATATTAAGCTGCGCATTGTGTTGTTGCCTTTTTTCTGCCCAGCACCCCAAACACGCTTAAGAAAAGTTGTGTGCAGGGTTTCCAGCAGTGCAGCCCCATGAACAGTGTGGGTACATTGGGAGGGGGGTGTGTAGAATGCATGGCAGTATTTTGGTGTTGATCCGGCCTTCATGTCTTGTAGTGACCAGCGATGAGTCTGGATCTGCCAGCGACAACTCGGATGTCAGCGAGGGAGACAGCGAAAGTGACTCTGATGATCAGCGACCCAGAACCAGGTCAGTACATAGAGGACTCCGCTCACATTACTAGGAAACCCGCCAATGTATGATAAATCCCCGGAACTCTTATTTCCCCCCCTGTGCCTCACCGCTATATAATCCGTTATAAAGGGGCGATCACCACAAGGCAAATCCCCCCCCCCCCCCCCGCATTTAGCAAGAGCGTCAGCCAAGAGTGTGACAGGCCATAATACCCTTCACCCGTCACCTGAAGAGTGACACAAGGCCACTCCCCAATCGCACATGTTACTTTTGGTATTTTCTGTATAGCACCTTCTATTGATGTGCGCCAATTGCTCATCTACAGCTGAAGCTCCTCCTCAAAAATCATGAAGAATGGTCACAGGGCCATTCCCATCTCAGCCCACGTGACCCCCGCCCCCTCCATATTACAGCCCACATGACAACTCCCCCCCAACCCCCTTATGTTACCACCCACGTGCTCTTAGGAGCAGGCTTTGTCCCTTGAAATGTGTTGGCTTACCTCTGCTAACAGAAGGTCCTTCTATAGATCCCCTCCCCCAGAGGATGGCACTGTGAGGAGGTCCTGTCCATGGGACCTCATTCTATAATGCGGTGTCAGAGCGGCACATTGAAGCCGTGTGACTCGGAGGGACACCTGACAACACCATTGGCTTCTGTTCTATTACAGGGCAGCGAGGAAGGAGGCCGAGGAAAAAGGGAGGAGCTACAAACAGAAGAAGAAGAGGAGGCGGATAAAGGTGCAGGACTCCTCCAGTGACTCCAAGGTACTAGTCAGATCATCGGTGCCACTCTACATCTGTAGACGTCATGTCCTGGTCACCTCTGACCTCTGGAACACGTAATGTGTAGGACACAGCCAGGCAATACATTGTAATGTGTGTATGAGGGGGGGAGGACCCAGCCAGGCAATGCATTGTAATGTGTGTATGGGGAGGACACAGCCAGGCAATACATTGTAATGTGTGTATGGGGGACACAGCCAGGCAATGCATTGTAATGTGTGTATGGGAGGACACAGCCAGGCAATACATTGTATTGTGTGTATGAGGACACAGCCAGGCAATACATTGTAATGTGTGTATGGGAGGACACAGCCAGGCAATACATTGTAATGTGTGTATGGGGGACACAGCCAGGCAATGCATTGTAATGTGTGTATGGGAGGACACAGCCAGGCAATACATTGTAATGTGTGAGGACACAGCCAGGCAATACATTGTAATGTGTAGGACACAGCCAGGCAATACATTGTAATGTGTGTATGGGAGGACACAGCCAGGCAATGAATTGTAATGTGTGTATGGGGGACACAGCCAGGCAATACATTGTAATGTGTGTGAGGACACAGCCAGGCAATACATTGTAATGTGTGTATGGGGAGGACACAGCCAGGCAATACTTTGTAATGTGTGAGGACACAGCCAGGCAATACATTGTAATGTGTGTGTGAGGACACAGCCAGGCAATACATTGTAATGTGTGTATGGGGGACACAGCCAGGCAATACATTGTAATGTGTGTAGGAGGACACAGCCAGGCAATACATTGTAATGTGTGTATGAGGACACAGCCAGGCAATACATTGTAATGTGTGTATGGAGGACACAGCCAGGCAATACATTGTAATGTGTATATGGGAGGACACAGCCAGTCAATACATTGTAATGTGTGAGGACACAGCCAGGCAATACATTGTAATGTGTGTATGAGGACACAGCCAGGCAATACATTGTAATGTGTGAGGACACAGCCAGTCAATACATTGTAATGTGTGTATGAGGGACACAGCCAGGCAATACATTGTAATGTGTGTATGAGGACACAGCCAGACAATACATTGTAGTGTGTGTATGAGGACACAGCCAGGCAATACATTGTAATGTGTGTATGAGGGACACAGCCAGGCAATACATTGTAATGTGTGTATGGGTGGACACAGCCAGGCAATACGTTGTAATGTGTGTATGGAGGACACAGCCAGGCAATACATTGTATTGTGTGTATGAGGACACAGCCAGGCAATACATTGTAATGTGTGTATGGGAGGACACAGCCAGGCAATACATTGTAATGTGTATATGGGAGGACACAGCCAGGCAATACATTGTAATGTGTGTATGAGGACACAGCCAGGCAATACATTGTAATGTGTGTATGAGGACACAGCCAGGCAATGCATTGTAATGTGTGTATGAGGACACAGCCAGGCAATGCATTGTAATGTGTGTATGAGGACACAGCCAGGCAATGCATTGTAATGTGTGTATGGGGGGGACACAGCCAGGCAATACATTGTAATGTGTGTATGGGAGGACACAGCCAGGCAATACTTTGTAATGTGTGTATGGAGGACACAGCCAGGCAATACATTGTAATGTGTGTATGGGAGGACCCAGCCAGGCAATACATTGTAATGTGTGAGGACACAGCCAGGCAATACATTGTAATGTGTGAGGACACAGCCAGGCAATACATTGTAATGTGTGTAGGAGGACACAGCCAGGCAATACATTGTAATGTGTGTAGGAGGACACAGCCAGGCAATACATTGTAATGTGTGTCTGAGGACCCAGCCAGGCAATACATTGTAATGTGTGAGGACACAGCCAGGCAATACATTGTAATGTGTGAGGACACAGCCAGGCAATACATTGTCATGTGTGTATGGGGGACACAGCCAGTCAATACATTGTAATGTGTGTAGGAGGACACAGCCAGACAATACATTGTAGTGTGTGTATGGAGGACACAGCCAGGCAATACATTGTATTGTGTGTATGAGGACACAGCCAGGCAATACATTGTAATGTGTGTATGGGGAGGACACAGCCAGGCAATACATTGTAATGTGTGTATGGAGGACACAGCCAGGCAATACATTGTAATGTGTGTCTGAGGACCCAGCCAGGCAATACATTGTAATGTGTGAGGACACAGCCAGGCAATACATTGTAATGTGTGTGAGGACACAGCCAGGCAATACATTGTCATGTGTGTATGGGGGACACAGCCAGTCAATACATTGTAATGTGTGTATGGAGGACACAGCCAGGCAATACATTGTATTGTGTGTATGAGGACACAGCCAGGCAATACATTGTAATGTGTGTATGGGAGGACACAGCCAGGCAATGCATTGTAATGTGTGTATGGAGGACACAGCCAGGCAATACATTGTATTGTGTGTATGAGGACACAGCCAGGCAATACATTGTAATGTGTGTATGGGAGGACACAGCCAGGCAATGCATTGTAATGTGTGTATGGAGGACACAGCCAGGCAATACATTGTAATGTGTGTATGAGGACACAGCCAGGCAATACATTGTAATGTGTGAGGACACAGCCAGGCAATACATTGTCATGTGTGTATGGGGGGACACAGCCAGGCAATACATTGTAATGTGTGAGGACACAGCCAGGCAATACATTGTAATGTGTGTATGAGGGACACAGCCAGTCAATACATTGTAATGTGTGTAGGAGGACACAGCCAGACAATACATTGTAGTGTGTGTATGAGGACACAGCCAGGCAATGCATTGTAATGTGTGTATGGAGGACACAGCCAGGCAATACATTGTATTGTGTGTATGAGGACACAGCCAGGCAATACATTGTAATGTGTGTATGGGAGGACACAGCCAGGCAATGCATTGTAATGTGTGTATGAGGACACAGCCAGGCAATGCATTGTAATGTGTGAGGACACAGCCAGGCAATACATTGTAATGTGTGTATGGGGAGGACACAGCCAGGCAATACATTGTAATGTGTGTATGAGGACACAGCCAGGCAATGCATTGTAATGTGTGAGGACACAGCCAGGCAATACATTGTAATGTGTGTATGGGGGGGACACAGCCAGGCAATACATTGTAATGTGTGTATGAGGGACACAGCCAGGCAATACATTGTAGTGTGTGTATGAGGACACAGCCAGGCAATACATTGTAATGTGTGTATGGGAGGACACAGCCAGGCAATACATTGTAATGTGTGTATGAGGGACACAGCCAGGCAATACATTGTAATGTGTGTATGAGGACACAGCCAGGCAATACATTGTCGTGTGTATGAGGACACAGCCAGGCAATACATTGTCATGTGTGTATGGGGGGGACACAGCCAGGCAATACATTGTAATGTGTGTATGGGGGGGGGGGGACACAGCCAGGCAATACATTGTAATGTGTGTATGGAGGGGGGGGGGGGACACAGCCAGGCAATACATTGTCATGTGTGTATGGGGGGGACACAGCCAGGCAATACATTGTCATGTGTGTATGGGGGGGACACAGCCAGGCAATACATTGTAATGTGTGTATGGGGGGGACACAGCCAGGCAATACATTGTAATGTGTGTATGGGGGGGACACAGCCAGGCAATACATTGTAATGTGTGTAGGAGGACACAGCCAGGCAATACATTGTAATGTGTGTATGGGGAGGACACAGCCAGGCAATACATTGTAATGTGTGTATGGGGAGGACACAGCCAGGCAATACATTGTAATGTGTGTATGAGGACACAGCCAGGCAATACATTGTAATGTGTGTGAGGACACAGCCAGGCAATACATTGTAATGTGTGTATGGGGGACACAGCCAGGCAATACATTGTAATGTGTGTCTGAGGACACAGCCAGGCAATACATTGTAATGTGTGTATGGGGGACACAGCCAGGCAATACATTGTAATGTGTGTATGGGGGACACAGCCAGGCAATACATTGTAATGTGTGAGGACACAGCCAGGCAATACATTGTAATGTGTGAGGGGACACAGCCAGGCAATACATTGTAATGTTGTATGAGGACACAGCCAGGCAATACGTTGTAATGTGGGGGGGGGGGACACAGCCAGGCAATACATTGTAAACTGTGTGTTGAGGACACAGCCAGGCAATACGTTGTAATGTGTGATGAGGGACACAGCCCAGGCAATACGTATGTAATGTGTGTATGAGGACAACAGCCAGGCAATACAGATGTAAATGAGTGTATGGGGGGGGGACAACCGCCAGGCCAATTACACTGTAATGTAGGAGTAATGGGGGGGAGGACACAGCCAGGCAATACAGTGTAATGTGTGTATGAGAGGACACAGCCAAGGCAATACATTGTACTTTGTGTATGGGGGTGGGGACACAGCCAGGCCAGGAAATACATTGTAATGTGTTAAGGTGGGGGGGGGACACAGCCAGGCAATACATTGTCATGTGATCTAGGGCCACAGCCAGGCAATACATGAAAGGTGTTTATGGGGGGGGGGGGGACACAGCCAAGCAATACATTAGTAATGTGTTGTATGGGGGAGGACACAGCCCAGGCAATACATTGTAAATGTGTGTATGGGGGGGGGGGACACAGCCAGGCAATACGTAGGTAAGTGTGGTAATGGGGGGGGAGGACACAGCCAGGCAATACGTAGTTAATGTGATGTATGGGGGGAGGATACAGCAAGGCAATACATTTGTAAAGTGTGTATGGGGGGTGAGGACCCAGCCAGGCAATACGTTGTAATGTGTGTAAGAGGGGGGGGGACACAGACCAAGCCAGGCAATACATTGTAATGTGTGTATGGGGGGGGGGGGACACAGCCAGGCAATACATTAGTCATGTGTGTAAGGAGGGGACACCAGCCAGCACATACATTGTAGTAAATGTGTGTCCTTAGGGGGGGGGGGGGGGGGACACAGTCCAGGCAATACATTGTAAAGTGTCGTATGGAGGGTGGGGACCCAGCCAGGCAATACATTGTAATGTGTGTATGGGGGGGGGGGACACAGCCTGGCAATACATTTGAATGTGTATGAGGGACACAGCCAGGCAATACATTGTAATGTGTGTATGGGGGGGACACAGCCAGGCAATACATTGTAATGTGTGTATGGGAGGGACACAGCCAGGCAATACATTGTAATGTGAGTATGGGGGGGGGGGGACACAGCAAGGCAATACATTGTAATGTGTGTATGGGGGGGACACAGCCAGGCAATACATTGTAATGTGTGTATGGGGGGGACACAGCCAGGCAATACATTTGTATGTGTGTATGGGGGGACACAGCCAGGCAATACATTGTAATGTGTGTAGGGGGGGGACACAGCCAGCAATACAGGCAATACATTGTAATGTGTGTATGAGGGACACAGCCAGGCAATCAATTGTACTGTGTGTATGGGGGGGGGGGGGACACAGTCCCCCAGCCTAGGCAATACATTGTAATGTGTGTATAAAGGGGGGGGGCACAGCCAGGCAATACATTAATGTTGATGAGGATCACAGCCAGGCAATACATTGTAAAGTGTGAATAGGGGGGGGGACCACAGCCAGGCAATACATTGTAATGTGTGTCAATAGGGGGACACAGCCAGGCAATCACATGTTATGTGTGTATGGGGGGTGGGGGGGGGGTGGGGGGGGGACACAGCCAGGGGAGGGGGGGTGGGGGGGGGGTGGGGGGGGGGAACACACAGCCAGGCATTACAATTGGTAATGTGTGTCAAGAGGACACACCAGGCACTACCATTGTAATTGTGGTGTATGGGGGGGGGGGGGGGGGGGGGGGGGGGGGACACCCACAGCCAGGCCATACCATTGTAATGTGTTGAATGGGGGGGTACACAGCCAGGCAATTACATTGGTAAAGTGTGTATGGAGGACGGACACAGCCAGGCAATACATTGTAATGTGTGTATGGGGGGGGGGGGGCCACAGCCAGGCAATACATTGTATGTGTGTATGGGGGGGGGGGACACAGCCAGGCAATACATTGTAATGTGTGTATGGGGGGGGGGGGACACAGCCAGGCAATACATTGTAATGTGTGTATGGGGGGGAGGGACACAGCCAGGCAATACATTGTAATGTGAGTATGGGGGGGGGGGGGGGGGGGGGGGGACACAGCCAGGCAATACATTGTAATGTTTTCTCTGTATAGGACCCGGGATGAATAATCTATGGCAGAGAAATGTAGTCTGAGCTGGTTGTAATGCCTCCCTTTATGCTGTAGATGTCACTGTTGTCATTCTTCAGATGTAATGAACAGAAGTTTTCTTGTGCCCCACCTATGGGGCGCCCCACCCTAATCCATTTATTTGTGCTTGGGAGATGCATATAGTAGTTATCCCTCCAATATCTTTTGGAAATCCCCCCCCCATGGATTCCCCATAAAACCAAATAGGGCGGCACATCCGGAAAATAAGAAATGTATTTATTGAAAGTCCATGAAGTTTAAAAACCCGACACCCAAACTATCCAAGGTGTTCCGTAGACGTTCTTCACACAAACGTGTTTACTCGTTACCCTGGTCCCCCCAGTGCAGTTCCCAGTGATAGACCGAGTGTCAGTAAAGAATGGTCCTCCTAGTGATAGACCGAGTGTCAGTAAAGAATGGTCCTCCTAGTGATAGACCGAGTGTCAGTAAAGAATGGTCCTCCTAGTGATAGACCGAGTGTCTGTAAAGAATGGTCCTCCTAGTGATAGACCGAGTGTCAGTAAGGAAGAATGGTCCTAGTGATAGACCGAGTGTCAGTAAGGAAGAATGGTCCTAGTGATAGACCGAGTGTCAGTAAGGAAGAATGGTCCTAGTGATAGACCGAGTGTCAGTAAGGAAGAATGGTCCTAGTGATAGACCGAGTGTCAGTAAGGAAGAATGGTCCTAGTGATAGACCGAGTGTCAGTAAGGAAGAATGGTCCTAGTGATAGACCGAGTGTCAGTAAAGAATGGTCCTCCTAGTTATAGACCAAGTGTCAGTAAGGAAGAATGGTCCTCCTAGTGATGGGCCGCGTGTCAGTAAAGAATGGTCCTCCTAGTGATGGGCCGCGTGTCAGTAAAGAATGGTCCTCCTAGTGATAGGCCGCGTGTCGGTAAAGAATGGTCCTCCTAGTGATGGGCCGCGTGTCAGTAAAGAATGGTCCTCCTAGTGATGGGCCGCGTGTCGGTAAAGAATGGTTGTTGTCCCCCCCCCCCCCATTGTGGGGTCTCTGGTGTATTTCAGTGACATTAGGCTTTGGGATATCATTGATCGCCCTTCAGAGGACGTTCTGATGGATCACTCTTCTGTTTTTTAGGGTAATTCAGAGGACGGTGACCACGACGACGACGACTCGGACTCCAAATCTCCAGGAAAAGGTCGGAAGAAGATCCGGAGAATCCTAAAAGATGACAAGTTGAGATCTGAAACTCAGAATGCCTTAAAAATGGAGGAAGAGAGGAGGAAGAGGATTGCGGAGAGAGAGCGCCAGCGGGAGAAGCTGCGGGAGGTGAGTACCGCCATGTACACGGCATGCTGGGAAAACACGCATCGCCATTGGTTAGGAGAGATCCTGGGATGAAACTGGTTTGTGTGGCACAGGCACCCTGTATTCCCATTGGTTGTAACATGAGAGGCGGGGTTCAATGACAGCCTATGGGATGAAGATCTAATTTCTATGGGACTGGCGACTTCCAGGACAGGAGGCGGCTCCCGGGGGCGGGGTTTATATTTGGAGGAAATTTATCTTCTTTTGGGTCCTCCAGGTCATCATTCTGGAAGATGCTTCACCTGTAAAGTGTCCAATTACCACCAAACTGGTCCTGGATGAGGACGAGGAGACCAAGGAACCCCTGGTGCAGGTGCACAAGAGCCTGGTGACCAAGCTGAAGCCTCACCAGGTAGACGGTAAGAATATTATTCCCCAATAATGGTGGGGCGGGGCCTCTTCCATAGCCTGGACCTTCCTGGGTCACTGATCAGTAATCGCTCGGAATAGGAAATAATAACCGACGGCCAGGTGAGGGGAGGGAGTTGATGGGGGGGGGGGGGCTTATACTGGGGGCTCTCTGGGGTTGGTGGGTTTGTACTGGGGGCTCTCTGGGGTTGGTGGGGGGGGGTTGTACTGGGGGCTCTCTGGGGTTGGTGGATTTGTACTGGGGGCTCTCTGGGGTTGGTGGGGGGGGGGGGGGGTGTACTGGGGGCTCTCTGGGGTTGGTGGGGGGGGGGGGGTTGTACTGGGGGCTCTCTGGGGTTGGTGGGGGGGGAGGGTTGTACTGGGGGCTCTCTGGGTTGGGGGGGGGGGTTTGTACTGGGGGCTCTCTGGGGTTGGTGGATTTGTACTGGGGGCTCTCTGGGGTTGGTGGTGGGGGGGGGGGGGTTGTACTGGGGGCTCTCTGGGGTTGGTGGGGGGGGGGAGGGTTGTACTGGGGGTTCTCTGGGGTTGGTGGGGGGGTTGTACTGGGGGTTCTCTGGGGTTGGGTGGGGGGGGGTTGTACTGGGGGCTCTCTGGGGTTGGTGGGGGGGGGGAGGGTTGTACTGGGGGCTCTCTGGGGTTGGTTGGGGGGGAGGGTTGTACTGGGGGTTCTCTGGGGTTGTTGGGGGGGTTGTACCGGGGGCTCTCTGGGGTTGGTTGGGGGGAGGGTTGTACTGGGGGCTCTCTGGGGTTGGTGGGGGGGAGGGTTGTACTGGGGGCTCTCTGGGGTTGGTGGGTTTGTACTGGGGCTCTCTGGGGTTGGTGGGTTTGTACTGGGGGCTCTCTGGGGTTGGGGGGGAGGGTTGTACTGGGGGCTCTCTGGGGTTGGGGGGGAGGGTTGTACTGGGGGCTCTCTGGGGTTGGGGGGGAGGGTTGTACTGGGGGCTCTCTGGGGTTGGTGGGTTTGTACTGTGGGCTCTCTGGGGTTGGTGGGGGGGAGGGTTGTACTGGGGGCTCTCTGGGGTTGATGGGGGGGGGGGGGTTGTACTGGGGGCTCTCTGGGGTTGGTGGGGGGGGGGGGGGGGGGGGGGGTCGTACTGGGGGCTCTCTGGGGTTGGTGGGGGGGGGGGGTCGTACTGGGGGCTCTCTGGGGTTGGTGGGGGGGGGTTGTACTGGGGGCTCTCTGGGGTTGGTGGGGGTGAGGGTTGTACTGGGGGCTCTCTGGGGTTGGTGGGTTTGTACTGGGGGCTCTCTGGGGTTGGTGGGTTTGTACTGGGGGCTCTCTGGGGTTGGTGGGGGGGAGGGTTGTACTGGGGGCTCTCTGGGGTTGGTGGGTTTGTACTGGGGGCTCTCTGGGGTTGGTGGGTTTGTACTGGGGGCTCTCTGGGGTTGGTGGGGGGGGAGGGTTGTACTGGGGGCTCTCTGGGGTTGGTGGGTTTGTACTGGGGGCTCTCTGGGGTTGGTGGGTTTGTACTGGGGGTTCTCTGGGGTTGGGTGGTGGGGGGTTGTACTGGGGGCTCTCTGGGGTTGGTGGGGGGAGGGTTGTACTGGGGGCTCTCTGGGGTTGGTGGGGGGGAGGGTTGTACTGGGGGCTCTCTGGGGTTGGTGGGTTTGTACTTGGGGCTCTCTGGGGTTGGTGGGTTTGTACTGGGGGCTCTCTGGGGTTGGTGGGGGGGGGGTTGTACTGGGGGCTCTCTGGGGTTGGTGGGTTTGTACTGGGGGCTCTCTGGGGTTGTGGGTGGGGGGGGGGGGGGTCGTACTGGGGGCTCTCTGGGGTTGGTGGGTTTGTACTGGGGGCTCTCTGGGGTTGGTGGGGGGGGAGGGTTGTACTGGGGGCTCTCTGGGGTTGGTGGGGGGGAGGGTTGTACTGGGGGCTCTCTGGGGTTGGTGGGTTTTTACTGGGGGTTCTCTGGGGTTGGTGGGGGGGTGTTGTACTGGGGGCTCTCTGGGGTTGGTGGGGGGGGGGTGTTGTACTGGGGGCTCTCTGGGGTTGGGGGGGGGGGGGGGTGGGGTAGGGGGGGCTCTCTGGGGTTGGTGGGTTTGTACTGGGGTCTCTCTGGGGTTGGTGGGGGGGGGGGTTGTACTGGGGTCTCTCTGGGGTTGGTGGGGGGGGGGGTTGTACTGGGGGCTCTCTGGGGTTGGTGGGGGGAGGGTTGTACTGGGGGCTCTCTGGGGTTGGTGGGGGGGAGGGTTGTACTGGGGGCTCTCTGGGGTTGGTGGGGGGGTGTTGTACTGGGGGCTCTCTGGGGTTGGTGGGGGGGGGGGTGTTGTACTGGGGGCTCTCTGGGGTTGGTGGGTGGGGGGGGGTGTGCTGTACTGGGGGCTCTCTGGGGTTGGTGGGGGGGAGGGTTGTCCTGGGGGCTCTCTCAGGTTGGAGGGGGGAAGCTTTGTACTGGGGGCTCTCTGGGGTTGGGTGGGGGAGGGTTGTACTGGGGCTCTCTGGGGTTGGTGGGTTTTTACTGGGGGTTCTCTGGGTTGGTGGGGGGGGTTGTATGGGGGCTCTCTGGTTGGGGGGGGGGGGGGGGTTGTACTGGGGGCTCTCTGGGTGGTGGGGGGGGGGGGGGGTTGTATGGGGGCTTCGGGTTGGTGGGGGGGGGGGGTTGTACTGGGGGCTTTTTCTGGGGGGGGGTGGGGGGGGGGGGCTTTGTATCTCTTTGGGGGGGGGAGGGGGAGGGTTGGGGGGGGGGGGGTTTTTACGGGGGGTTCTCTGGGGTTGGTGGGGGGGGTTTGTACTGGGGGCCTCGGGGGGTTGGGTGGGGGGGGGGGGTTTTGTTGTACTGGGGGCTCTCGGGGTTTTTTGGGGGGGGGGGGGGTTGTTGTAGGGGGGGGCCCTTCTGGGTTGGGGGGGGGGGCTTGTATGGGGCTCTCTGGGGTTGGTGGGTTTTCGGGGGGTTCTGGGTTTGGGGGGGGGAGGGTTGTACTGGGGGCTCTCTGGGGTTGGTGGGGGGGGGGGTTGTACGGGGGGGGCTCTCTGGGGTGGTGGGGGGGAGGGTTGTACTGGGGGCTCTCTGGGGTTGGGGGGGTTTGTACTGGGGGTTCTCTGGGGTTGGTGGGGGGGGGGTGTTGTACTGGGGGCACTTGGTAACATGTTTTTGTGTCCCCCTCCAGGTGTTCAGTTCATGTGGGATTGCTGCTGCGAGTCCTTGAAGAAGACGAAGAAGGAGTTGGGCTCGGGGTGTATCTTGGCTCATTGTATGGGTCTTGGGAAGACATTACAGGTGAGGTTTGTATTGGGAGCACCAGGCAGGGTGTGGCCGACTCTCCCACACAGAGGTCAGAGGGGGTGGGGGGGGGTTCCCGGCCACTATGTGTGTATGTGTGATGTGTGTGTATATATATATTAAATATAATATATTTATATAAATATATATAATATTATATTATATAAATATATATATAATATAATCTACTGGGTTTATGGCTGGAGATGTACACTATATTCCCAAAAAAAAAACCCCTTTAAACACATGACCTTTAATGACCCCCCCAGTCTTAGTCCGGAGGGTTCAATATTGAGTTGGCCCTTTGCAGCTATAACATTCATTTTTTAAAAAAAAAATTAAAATTTGATTAAAAAAATAAGAAGTTGAACAGGGGGCGATACCAAAATCCCAATTTAATTGAGAAAAGAAAACCTTCTATGAAGGAAAGGGGGAAAACAGGAGGCCACAAGCCTCGGGGATTTTTGTTAGTGGTATCTGGGTAGGAGAGATTTATAAGAACAAATAAAATTATATAAAAAAAAAATAAATTTTATTTTCCCAAAAGGGTTGAAAACAACAAGGACACAGATAATACATCCATACTTGACAGACATATGTGTTCCATCAGACGAGAATTTGTGTGGAGCTTCGCCGTACTCGACATGTTTCACTCTATGGAGTTTCTTCAGGAGTTTGATAGGTTTAGCTCAAAAAAATGCTGAAATAACAGAATCGCATGAAAAAGTCTCCTTTACAAGAATTTGTAAGGCAAGATGTACATGTTCATACAAAGTATAGAGAACTTGGCTCAAGCAAAGTATACATCTAAATGACTGAGCAGTTAATACATTCATTTCATATTTAATACATATATAAATAGAACATGGGCCATAGAAAGCAAAAGGGAGGCTGGAGAATGAGGCTGGGCAGAGCTTACCACAAATACTTGGATATATCTGAAGTATATCTGTATATGGTGACTATCGATTTCTTGTATAAAAACAAACAATTTTCGAAAACAGAGATGATATCACTTGCAGAATGCCACAGACAACACAGTGTCGCTTGCAGAGAGACACGCTAAAAAATTCAAGGAAATGAATCAGGCTATAGAGTAAGCGATAAAGATTGTCCACCTACGGACGCCCACGGCCGGACGTAGCCGTTTTGGCGCCCGCGGTTGGAGAGCCGTTATTTAAGGCAGCTCCCCCTGCCAATCTACCTCTGCCAAGAATTCCCAGCACACGTTGAGGGGAGGCAGCTTTCTCTGCCCCCACCCACGGCCGAATTCGTTACCGATATTCATTATTAAATGGGGTAAGACTTTACTTAACTTTTTCTACTACTTATTTTACCGTTATCATATACTCAAAAAACCCCTGTGGATGTGTGTATATCCTCTCACATATCTCAGAGGCATTCAATCTATATTCAGCGATTAACAGAGTGTTTCTCACCCTGTATATTGCAGATAACCCTTTAGGACGATTCCCTAATCATTTTTGGACATGATGCATTTAGTTACTTGCATCACAAGCTCAGTAACCTTCAGTGTACTCCTACATGAACACCAGGTACCGTCCTCTAGTTACCCCATACTTGACATATTTGAACCCCATACTTGACATATTTGAATCCTCACTCTTTGAACCATACAATCTTTATCGCTTACTCTATAGCCTGATTCATTTCCTTGAATTTTTTAGCGTGTCTCTCTGCAAGCGACACTGTGTTGTCTGTGGCATTCTGCAAGTGATATCATCTCTGTTTTCGAAAATTGTTTGTTTTTATACAAGAAATCGATAGTCACCATATGCAGATATACTTCAGATATATCCAAGTATTTGTGGTAAGCTCTGCCCAGTCTCATCCTCATTCTCCAGCCTCCCTTTTGCTTTCTATGGCCTATGTTCTATTTATATATGTATTAAATATGAAATGAATGTATTGACTGCTCAGTCATTTAGATGTATACTTTGCTTGAGCCAAGTTTTCTATACGTTGTATGAACATGTACATCTTGCCTGTACAAATTCTTGTAAAGGAGACTTTTTCATGTGATTCTGTTATTTCAGCATATTTTTGAGCTAAACCTATCAAACTCCTGAAGAAACTCCATAGAGTGAAACATGTCGAGTACGGCGAAGCTCCACACAAATTCTCGTCTGATGTAACACATATGTCTGTCAAGTATGGATGTATTATCTGTGTCCTTGTTGTTTTCAACCCTTTTGGGAAATAAAATTCTATTTTTATATATACACTCTTTTGTTCTTATAAATCTCTCCTACCCCCAGATACCACTAACAAAAAAATCCCCGAGGCTTGTGGGCCTCCTGTTTTCCCCCTCTCCTTCATAGAAGGTTTTCTTTTCTCAAGGTTTAGGAGGGTGTCCATGGGGATGTTTGACTCTTCTTCCAGAAGAGCATTTGTGAGGTCAGGGCCTGATGTCGGATGAGAAGGCCTGGCTCATAGTCTCCGCTCTAATTCATCGCAATTGAGGTCAGGACTCTGTGCACGCCAGTCAAGTTCCTCCACCCCAAACTCGCTCATCCATGTCGTCATGAAGTTTGCTTTGTGCACTGGTCCCAATCATTTGGGGGAGGGGGGATTCTGGTGTGGGGGGGAGGGGGGTTTCTGGTGTGGGGGGATTATGGTGTGGGGTTGTTTTTCAGGGGTTGGGTTTGGCCTCCTTAGTTCCAGTGAAGGGAACTCTTAAGGCGTCAGCATACCAAGACATTTTGGACAATTTTCATGCTCCCAACACCAGTGCACAAAGCAAGGTCCTCGCCACCTGTACACTGAGTGATGACATGAGTGCTGATCGCTCAGTTCTCGGGTTGGCTCTGCCCCTCCAGCGCTCACTGGAATGCTGGGCTGTGGAGGGGTGGGAGCCGCTGGATCAGGCTCTCAGCAGCTGGTCAGGGATCTGGGTGAATCCCGACATTGTGGGGATCCCTGCAGAACCATCAGCAGACATTAGCCCTGTGCCCCCCCCCCTCCTCCCCCCCAGGGTGCCCCTCCCCCCGCAGGAGATGTGTGACCAGAAGACCTTTCCCCGCACTTCTCCTTTTTTACGTTTCAATTTTTATGACTTTTTTTTCACAAAGAAGAAAAATAAGAGAAGAATTCAAATGTTTGTTCTGCATTAGAATATATAGTGAGAGGATCGCAGAGTGTTACATTGACACAGAAATCTCACTTAAACATGAACAGGAAGTATTGGCATCGATTGATCGGCTCGGGTATTGCCTCCGCACCCAGACACCCCAACTGGGCACAATCGGTGTCATGGGGGAGGAGGCAACACGCCCCGCCCCAACGTTTTATACTTTTGTTTCAATGTTTTTATTGGCGATTTTCACGTCGGATAAAACTTCTCCTTTTCTAATGTTTCACCTCCTTCGTCTCATTTCCATCGCCAAAGATGAATTGTCCTCCGATACACACATAGCACACCCCTGGCACCGGTCACATGTCGGGTTTAGCACACCCCTGGCACCGGTCACATGTCGGGTTTAGCACACCCCTGGCACCTGTCACATGTCGGGTTTAGCACACCCCTGGCACCGGTCACAAGTCGGGTTTAGCACACCCCTGGCACCGGTCACGTGTCGGCTTTAGCACACCCCTGGCACCGGTCACGTGTCGGCTTTAGCACACCCCTGGCACTGGTCTGTGCGGGGGGGGGGGGTCACATGTGGGGTTTAGCACACCCCTGGCACTGGTCTGTGCGGGGGGGGGGGTCACATGTGGGGTTTAGCACACCCCTGGCACTGGTCTGTGCGGGGGGGGGGGGGGTCACATGTGGGGTTAGCACACCCCCTGGCACTGGTCTGTGCAGGGGGGGGGGGGGGTCACATGTGGGGTTTAGCACACCCCTGGCACTGGTCTGTGCGGGGGGGGGGTCACCGTGTGGGTTGGGGTTTAGCACACCCCTGGCACTGGTCTGTGCGGGGGGGGTCACATGTGGGGTTTAGCACACCCCTGGCACTGGTCTGTGCGGGGGGGGGGGGGTCACATGTGGGGTTTAGCACACCCCTGGCACTGGTCTGTGCGGGGGGGGGGTCACGTGTGGGGTTTAGCACACCCCTGGCACTGGTCTGTGCGGGGGGGGTCACATGTGGGGTTTAGCACACCCCTGGCACTGGTCTGTGCGGGGGGGGGGGGGTCACATGTGGGGTTTAGCACACCCCTGGCACCGGTCTGTGCGGGGGGGGGGGGGGTCACATGTCGGGGGTTGGCGTTACTACTTGGACGCTGCAGGCGGTTGAAGTCGGGTTGGTCTGATCTGTGTGTTTACTTTAGTCTGGGAGTCGGTAGTTTTGATCTTCAGCTTTCATAGTAATCCCCCCCCCCCCGGGTGTATTTACAGAGGAGGATAGTCATAACAATTAGATCCCGCCTTCGCTCGCCGTATTCTCGCCGATGGTTACTTCCTTTGTCCTGAGCCGCTCGGTAATGGGAAAGGAATTTTGTCGGCGAGCAGAAGGTTTATTTTTAAATTAATTTGCGGTTTAGTTTCTTAATTTAGATCATTAAAGGAAAACTGGGAGCCAATGGGACGCATCCTAGTTTCATGGTCATTGTAAACGGACACCATAAAAACACAAGCCGTACATCTCTGCCATAGCAGCGCCTTTCTCTCCCTTCTAGAGAAAATACCAGAATCCAGAGAGCTCCCCCCCCCCCCCCCCCCCCATGGTATGGAGATTGGCGGATGGGAGAGCTCTGTAGTACAATAGTCAGGACTTACAGTGATCTCTAATGCCAGGAAAGTATCACAAGGCGGGACCTGGGGGAGGGGAGATCCAGGGGGACCTGGGGGAGGGAAGATCCTGGGGGAGGGAAGATCCTGGGGGAGGGGAGATCCAGGGGGACCTGGGGGAGGGGAGATCCAGGGGGAGGGGAGATCCAGGGGGACCTGGGGGAGGGGAGATCCTGGGGGAGGGGAGATCCAGGGGGACCTGGGGGAGGGGAGATCCTGGGGGAGGGTGTTCACACTGGAGCTGTGCGCTGGCAGGGCGGAGCTGTGCACTCACCGCTCCTCCCCAGTGAAATCAATGGGGCAGCGCTGCTATTCCGCCGGCAGAACGCCACTACGGCGGCATTTTGCGGGCGGTTTTAACCTTTTTTCGGCCGCTAGCGGTGGGGGGGGGGGGGTTAAAACCTCCTCCGCTAGCGGCCGAATAGCAGCGCTAAAAATAGTGCTGCTTTACCGCTAAGGCTCGGGGCGGCTCGTGTGAAAGGGCTCTTGGTGTATGAAGGTCGGCCATAGATGGATTTTATTGGCATTGGAGGAGTTCCTGCTATAAGAATACAATGGGGAGAATTCCTTCATCCACCTCACTTGTGTAACGTCTCTGATCCCAATCAGCCCCATGGCTGATCGAAAAAATGTAAACTGCTCAATGGGCGTCCTCCGTGTCTCCCAGTGACTGGTTGGTGGGCGGGCCTCAGGTGTCTCTCTCCCCCCCCGGCCAGTGGGCGGGCCTCGGGTGTCTCCTCCCCCCGTCCAGTGGGCGGGCCTCGGGTGTCTCCTCCCCCCCATCCAGTGGGCGGGCCTCAGGTGTCTCCTCCCCCCCGTCCAGTGGGCGGGCCTCGGGTGTCTCCTCCCCCCGTCCAGTGGGCGGGCCTCGGGTGTCTCCTCCCCCCGGCCAGTGGGCGGGCCTCGGGTGTCTCCTCCCCCCCGGCCAGTGGGCGGGCCTCGGGTGTCTCCCCCCCCCCCCCCCCCCGTCCGTCCGGTGGGCGTTTCTTATCAATCACAACAGTGAAAGGCGATTGATTTGCTGTCAGGCGGTGATGTGGTTGGATGGTATTGATGGTGTTTCTCCTCCCAGGTGGTGTCTTTTCTTCACGCTCTCATTCTGAATGACAAGCTGGAGTTCAGCACGGCTCTTGTGGTCTGTCCATTGAACACCGTCCTCAATTGGGTGAATGAATTCGACAAATGGCAAGAAGGACTCGAGGACGACGAGAAGCTGGAGGTTTGTGATCTATAGATCCCAAATCTGTGGACCCCCCCCCGGGCCATTAATATGATGTAACCCCCCCCCCCCCCCCCCCCCCCACCTCCGGGCCATTAATATTATGTAACCCCCCCCCACCTCCGGGCCATTAATATGATGTAACCCCCCCCCCCCACCTCCGGGCCATTAATATGATGTAACCACCCCCCCACCCCCGGGCCATTAATATGATGTAACCCCCCCCCCCACCCCCGGGCCAATAATATGATGTAACCCCCCCCCACCCACCCCCGGGCCATTAATATGATGTAACCCCTCCCACCCCCGGGCCATTAATATGATGTAACCCCCCCCACCCCCGGGCCATTAATATGATGTAACCCCCCACCCCCACCCCCGGGCCATTAATATGATGTAACCCCCCACCCCCACCCCCGGGCCATTAATATGATGTAACCCCCCCCCCCCCCGCGGCCATTAATATGATGTAATACCCCCCCCCCCCCCGGGCCATTAATATGATGTAACCACCCCCCCACCCCCGGCCATTAATATGCCATATTCTCCCCTCCTCCGAGGGTTTCCCCACACTATTTCCACAAGTTTGGAGGATTACAATTGTCTCCAATGTCTTTGTATGATCCTAATAATCTGGGTAACGTTTTAGTCTGTACAACGTGGAATGTGACCATTGGGCAGTAAATGGCCCAGGGGGGGCCCTGTCCACAGAGGGGGGTGGGGGCCCTGTCCACAGAGGGGGGGGGGGCCCTGTCCACAGAGGGGGGGGGGGCCCTGTCCACAGAGGGGGGGGGGCCCTGTCCACAGAGGGGGGGGGGCCCTGTCCACAGAGAGAGGGGGGGGGCCCTGTCCACTCAGGACACAGATGGGTTCCTCCCCACAGATTGGATGTCCCTGGTAAATGAGCGTTTTCTCCTCCAATCAGGTTATAGAACTTGCGACTGTGAAGCGCCCTCAGGAACGGGCATATATGATGCAGCGCTGGCATGACGATGGAGGTGTTCTGATTATCGGTTATGAAATGTACAGAAATCTGACCCAAGGGCGGAATGTGAAGAGTAAAAAGCTGAAGGAAATGTACCAGAAGACGCTGGTGGACCCGGGTAATGTACCGCATTATTCATCTCTGTAGAGACCTCCCCCTCACTTGTCATAGTGACACCAACACAAGAATTGAAGGAAGGGGGAGGGGTCATATAAGTCCCTGTGTCCCCATGGGAGACATTTCTACCATTTCCAGTCCCTTAGACCCCCCCCCCCCCCACCACAGAGGCAGATCTCAATGAAGACAGAGCGGGATAAAAATGAACCTGAACTCTTCCCAACACTCTCCGAAACTAAACCAATGATTTGCCTGCATGTAACCTATTCTGGGTCAGGGGTCTCCTAAACAAAGGGGCCCGTTTACTGTCCTTCAGACTTGAGGGGGCCGGACTGTTACCAGTGATGGTATAAAGGGTTCTGCCACCAGTGCGAATTAACAATACCCCATTTTAGGTGTCAGTGGGAGGAATAGTGTCCCATCATTGTGTCAGTGGGAGGAATAGTGCCCCATCATTGGTGTCAGTGGGAGGAATAGTGTCCATCATTGGTATCAGTGGGAGGAATAGTGTCCCATCATTGGTGTCAGTGGAGGAATAGTGCCCATCATTGGTGTCAGTGGGAGGAATAGTGTCCCATCATTGGTATCAGTGGGAGAATAGTGTCCCATCATTGGTGTCAGTGGGAGGATAGTGCCCCATCATTGTGTCAGTGGGAGGAATAGTGTCCCATCATTGGTGTCAGTGGGAGGAATAGTGTCCCATCATTGGTATCAGTGGGAGGAATAGTGTCCCATCATTGGTGTCAGTGGGAGGAATAGTGCCCCATCATTGGTGTCAGTGGGATGAATAGTGCCCCATCATTGGTGTCAGTGGGAGGAATAGTGTCCCATCATTGTGTCAGTGGGAGGAATAGTGCCCCATCATTGGTATCAGTGGGAGGAATAGTGTCCCATCATTGGTATCAGTGGGAGAATAGTGCCCCATCATTGGTGTCAGTGGGAGGAATAGTGTCCCATCATTGGTGTCAGTGGGAGGAATAGTGACCCATCATTGGTGTCAGTGGGAGGAATAGTGCCCCATCATTGGTGTCAGTGGGATGAATAGTGCCCCATCATTGGTGTCAGTGGGAGGAATAGTGCCCATCATTGGTGTCAGTGGGAGGAATAGTGTCCCATCATTGGTGTCAGTGGGAGGAATAGTGTCCATCATTGGTGTCAGTGGGAGGAATAGTGTCCCATCATTGGTGTCAGTGGGAGGAATAGTGTCCCATCATTGGTGTCAGTGGGAGGAATAGTGTCCATCATTGGTGTCAGTGGGAGGAATAGTGTCCCATCATTGGTGTCAGTGGAGGAATAGTGTCCCATCATTGGTGTCAGTGGGAGGAATAGTGTCCCATCATTGGTGTCAGTGGGGGGAATAGTGTCCCATCATTGGTGTCAGTGGGAGGAATAGTGTCCCATCATTGGTGTCAGTGGGAGGAATAGTGTCCCATCATTGGTGTCAGTGGGAGGAATAGTGTCCCGTCATTGGTGTCAGTGGGGGAATAGTGTCCCATCATTGGTGTCAGTGGGAGGAATAGTGTCCCCATCATTGGTGTCAGTGGGGGGAATAGTGTCTCTAGACCTCTCTACCTCCTGCAGACTTCAGCCATCGCTGGAGGAATATGTCCTCAGCGCTCTTCTCTCATGGATCCAATGGTTGTCCTGTTTCCAGGGACCATTAAAGATGGCGGGCAGATTTCATCCGTTTCCTGAAAAGCACAAATGAACATGTCAGATTGCTCTGTGATGTGAACGATGGTGGAAGACCTATTGAATTGTAGCGTGTATGGACAGCATAAGGGGCAGCTCCTCCCCAATCACAGCACCCCCTGCTGGCTTCATCTGAACACGTCTACACAAGACCAATCCCTGTGCAGTGTGTGTGTGGGGACACATTGGTGACACATTGATCCCTTCCAATGAGGATCTGATCCGGTGTCCTGTCATTTCTGAACCCCCCCCCTTATATGAAGATTTGTCTGCTCTATTCTGCCCCCAGCTGGTGATTGGGGGGATGGAATTGGAGGTTTCCTGGAAGGTGGGTGACCCGTAGAAGAACCCCCTCCTCGGCCATTGCTGTGTGCAGTCTCGTAGAACAGACATCACGCACTGTTATCCTCCAGTAGTTGGTTTTCTGGCGGCACTAGACAGGGCTGAGCTGCAGCTGTGCCGATGTTATGCTGGTGAGTCACCGCTGGCAAAGGACCCGGCTGCCAGGAAAATGGAGTGTCGCTCTGGCTCACCTCTGCAGCTTGAAAACATTCATTGCTGGGAAACATTTTACATTCTATGTTCTCCAGAGCGCTCCTTCCTGTCCCCTCTGAATGCCGGATTGGGGTCATTGAGGTCACATTATCAAACCTGGAGCCCCCGACATGGCAACGGTTATTGGGGGAATCCCGGGATGTGTCCCCTCACTGACTGCTCTCTACAGGCTTTACAGTAAATCTAAACCCAATTATTATTTTACACAAGGTCCCTGGTGATCCTGCCATGGAGGTCCTTGTTACTTCCTGTTTTATCGGGTGGCAACACCCTCTCACCTTCTCCCAGTTGCATTCACACCTAGTAAGCACTTGTACTGGCAGTTTTGCACATTTATACGCATGTGTACATGGTTGGCATGTGTTTATGAACAGGTATCCAAATTTTTTGGCGGAGGAGGCTCTGGGTGGTTGGGAGAGAGGCGGAGGAGGCTCTGGGTGGTTAGGAGAGGCGGAGGAGGTCCTTGGTGGTTGAGAGAGGCGGAGGAAGCTCTGGGTGGTTAGGAGAGGCGGAGGAGGTCCTGGGTGGTTGGGAGGGAGGCGGAGGAGGTCCTGGGTGGTTGGGAGAGAGGCGGAGGAGGCTCTGGGTGGTTGGGAGAGAGGCGGAGGAGGCCCTGGGTGGTTGAGAGAGGCGGAGGAGGCTCTGGGTGGTTGGGAGAGAGGCGGAGGAGGGGGTGGGTGGTTGGGAGAGAGGCGGAGGAGGCTCTGGGTGGTTGGGAGAGAGGCGGAGGAGGCCCTGGGTGGTTGAGAGAGGCGGAGGAGGCTCTGGGTGGTTGAGAGAGGCGGAGGAGGCTCTGGGTGGTTGAGAGAGGCGGAGGAGGCTCTGGGTGGTTGGGAGAGAGGCGGAGGAGGCTCTGGGTGGTTGGGAGAGAGGCGGAGGAGGCTCTGGGTGGTTGGGAGAGAGGCGGAGGAGGCTCTGGGTGGTTGGGAGAGAGGCGGAGGAGGCTCTGGGTGGTTGGGAGAGAGGCGGAGGAGGCTCTGGGTGGTTGGGAGAGAGGCGGAGGAGGCTCTGGGTGGTTGGGAGAGAGGCGGAGGAGGCTCTGGTTGGTTGGGAGAGAGGCGGAGGAGGCTCTGGGTGGTTGGGAGAGAGGCGGAGGAGGCTTTGGGTGGTTGGGAGAGAGGCGGAGGAGGCTCTGGGTGGTTGGGAGAGAGGCGGAGGAGGCTCTGGGTGGTTGGGAGAGAGGCGGAGGAGGCTCTGGGTGGTTGGGAGAGAGGCGGAGGAGGCTCTGGGTGGTTGGGAGAGAGGCGGAGGAGGCTCTGGGTGGTTGGGAGAGAGGCGGAGGAGGCTCTGGGTGGTTAGGAGAGGCGGAGGAGGCTCTGGGTGGTTAGGAGAGGCGGAGGAGGTCCTTGGTGGTTGAGAGAGGCGGAGGAAGCTCTGGGTGGTTGGGAGAGAGGCGGAGGAGGTCCTGGGTGGTTGGGAGAGAGGCGGAGGAGGTCCTGGGTGGTTGGGAGAGAGGCGGAGGAGGCTCTGGGGGGTTGGGAGAGAGGCGGAGGAGGCTCTGGGTGGTTGAGAGAGGCGGAGGAGGTCCTGGGTGGTTGGGAGAGAGGCGGAGGAGGTCCTGGATGGTTGGGAGAGAGGCGGAGGAGGCTCTGGGTGGTTGGGAGAGAGGCGGAGGAGGCTCTGGGGGGTTGGGAGGGAGGCGGAGGAGGCTCTGGGGGGTTGGGAGGGAGGCGGAGGAGGCTCTGGGGGGTTGGGAGGGAGGCGGAGGAGGCTCTGGGTGGTTGGGAGAGAGGCGGAGGAGGCTCTGGGTGGTTGGGAGAGAGGCGGAGGAGGCTCTGGGTGGTTGGGAGAGAGGCGGAGGAGGCTCTGGGTGGTTGGGAGAGAGGCGGAGGAGGCTCTGGGTGGTTGGGAGAGAGGCGGAGGAGGCTCTGGGTGGTTGGGAGAGAGGCGGAGGAGGCCCTGGGTGGTTGGGAGAGAGGCGGAGGAGGTCCTTGGTGGTTGAGAGAGGCGGAGGAGGTCCTTGGTGGTTGAGAGAGGCGGAGGAGGTCCTTGGTGGTTGAGAGAGGCGGAGGAGGCTCTGGGTGGTTGGGAGAGAGGCGGAGGAGGCTCTGGGTGGTTGGGAGAGAGGCGGAGGAGGCTCTGGGTGGTTGGGAGAGAGGCGGAGGAGGTCCTGGGTGGTTGGGAGAGAGGCGGAGGAGGCTCTGGGGGGTTGGGAGAGAGGCGGAGGAGGCTCTGGGTGGTTGAGAGAGGCGGAGGAGGTCCTGGGTGGTTGGGAGAGAGGCGGAGGAGGTCCTGGATGGTTGGGAGAGAGGCGGAGGAGGCTCTGGGTGGTTGGGAGAGAGGCGGAGGAGGCTCTGGGGGGTTGGGAGGGAGGCGGAGGAGGCTCTGGGGGGTTGGGAGGGAGGCGGAGGAGGCTCTGGGGGGTTGGGAGGGAGGCGGAGGAGGCTCTGGGTGGTTGGGAGAGAGGCGGAGGAGGCTCTGGGTGGTTGGGAGAGAGGCGGAGGAGGCTCTGGGTGGTTGGGAGAGAGGCGGAGGAGGCTCTGGGTGGTTGGGAGAGAGGCGGAGGAGGCTCTGGGTGGTTGGGAGAGGGGCGGAGGAGGCTGTGGGTGGTTGGGAGAGAGGCGGAGGAGGCTGTGGGTGGTTGGGAGAGAGGCGGAGGAGGCTCTGGGTGGTTGGGAGAGAGGCGGAGGAGGCTCTGGGTGGTTGGGAGAGAGGCGGAGGAGGCTCTGGGTGGTTGGGAGAGAGGCGGAGGAGGCTCTGGGGGGTTGGGAGGGAGGCGGAGGAGGCTCTGGGGGGTTGGGAGGGAGGCGGAGGAGGCTCTGGGGGGTTGGGAGGGAGGCGGAGGAGGCTCTGGGTGGTTGGGAGAGAGGCGGAGGAGGCTCTGGGTGGTTGGGAGAGAGGCGGAGGAGGCTCTGGGGGGTTGGGAGGGAGGCGGAGGAGGCTCTGGGTGGTTGGGAGAGGGGCGGAGGAGGCTCTGGGTGGTTGGGAGGGAGGCGGAGGAGGCTCTGGGTGGTTGGGAGAGGGGCGGAGGAGGCTCTGGGTGGTTGGGAGAGAGGCGGAGGAGGCTCTGGGTGGTTGGGAGAGAGGCGGAGGAGGCTCTGGGTGGTTGGGAGAGAGGCGGAGGAGGCTCTGGGTGGTTGGGAGAGAGGCGGAGGAGGCTCTGGGTGGTTGGGAGAGGGGCGGAGGAGGCTGTGGGTGGTTGGGAGAGGGGCGGAGGAGGCTGTGGGTGGTTGGGAGAGAGGCGGAGGAGGCTGTGGGTGGTTGGGAGAGAGGCGGAGGAGGCTGTGGGTGGTTGGGAGAGAGGCGGAGGAGGCTCTGGGGGGTTGGGAGGGAGGCGGAGGAGGCTCTGGGGGGTTGGGAGGGAGGCGGAGGAGGCTCTGGGTGGTTGGGAGGGAGGCGGAGGAGGCTCTGGGGGGTTGGGAGGGAGGCGGAGGAGGCTCTGGGGGGTTGGGAGGGAGGCGGAGGAGGCTCTGGGGGGTTGGGAGGGAGGCGGAGGAGGCTCTGGGTGGTTGGGAGAGAGGCGGAGGAGGCTCTGGGTGGTTGGGAGAGAGGCGGAGGAGGCTCTGGGTGGTTGGGAGAGAGGCGGAGGAGGCTCTGGGTGGTTGGGGGAGAGGCGGAGGAGGCTCTGGGTGGTTGGGAGAGGGGCGGAGGAGGCTGTGGGTGGTTGGGAGAGGGGCGGAGGAGGCTGTGGGTGGTTGGGAGAGAGGAGGAGGGGCGTGGAGGGGCGGAGGAGGGTGTGGGTGGTTGGGAGAGAGGCGGAGGAGGCTGTGGGTGGTTGGGAGAGAGGCGGAGGAGGCTGTGGGTGGTTGGGAGAGAGGCGGAGGAGGCTGTGGGTGGTTGGGAGAGAGGCGGAGGAGGCTGTGGGTGGTTGGGAGAGAGGCGGAGGAGGCTCTGGGTGGTTGGGAGAGAGGCGGAGGAGGCTGTGGGTGGTTGGGAGAGAGGCGGAGGAGGCTGTGGGTGGTTGGGAGAGAGGCGGAGGAGGCTGTGGGTGGTTGGGAGAGGGGCGGAGGAGGCTGTGGGGGGTTGGGAGAGAGGCGGAGGAGGCTGTGGGTGGTTGGGAGAGAGGCGGAGGAGGCTCTGGGTGGTTGGGAGAGAGGCGGAGGAGGCTCTGGGGGGTTGGGAGGGAGGCGGAGGAGGCTCTGGGGGGTTGGGAGGGAGGCGGAGGAGGCTCTGGGGGGTTGGGAGGGAGGCGGAGGAGGCTCTGGGTGGTTGGGAGAGAGGCGGAGGAGGCTCTGGGGGGTTGGGAGGGAGGCGGAGGAGGCTCTGGGTGGTTGGGAGGGAGGCGGAGGAGGCTCTGGGTGGTTGGGAGAGAGGCGGAGGAGGCTCTGGGTGGTTGGGAGAGAGGCGGAGGAGGCTCTGGGTGGTTGGGAGAGAGGCGGAGGAGGCTCTGGGTGGTTGGGAGAGAGGCGGAGGAGGCTCTGGGTGGTTGGGAGAGAGGCGGAGGAGGCTCTGGGTGGTTGGGAGAGGGGCGGAGGAGGCTGTGGGTGGTTGGGAGAGGGGCGGAGGAGGCTGTGGGTGGTTGGGAGAGAGGCGGAGGAGGCTGTGGGTGGTTGGGAGAGAGGCGGAGGAGGCTATGGGTGGTTGGGAGAGAGGCGGAGGAGGCTGTGGGTGGTTGGGAGAGAGGCGGAGGAGGCTCTGGGTGGTTGGGAGAGAGGCGGAGGAGGCTGTGGGTGGTTGGGAGAGGGGCGGAGGAGGCTGTGGGTGGTTGGGAGAGAGGCGGAGGAGGCTGTGGGTGGTTGGGAGAGAGGCGGAGGAGGCTCTGGGTGGTTGGGAGAGAGGCGGAGGAGGCTGTGGGTGGTTGGGAGAGAGGCGGAGGAGGCTCTGGGTGGTTGGGAGAGAGGCGGAGGAGGTCCTGGGTGGTTGGGAGGTACACGGGGGGTCACTCCTCAGGACTTTACACACGGGGGGTCACTCCTCAGGACTTTACACACGGGGGGGTCACTCCTCAGGACTTTACACACGGGGGGTCACTCCTCAGGACTTTACACACGGGGGGTCACTCCTCAGGACTTTACACACGGGGGGTCACCCCTCAGGACTTTACACACGGGGGGTCACTCCTCAGGACTTTACACACGGGGGGTCACTCCTCAGGACTTTACACACGGGGGGTCACTCCTCAGGACTTTACACACGGGGGAGTTCTACTCTCACACAGACGTTTTCTTTTCTCCTCTTGTTATGTGACAGACAATTGGGCTTCCCATGCCGGGATTAGTCGTGTTCCGGTCCATATTGGACTCCAGTCTCCTCTCGCACACTTCTCCCTCCACCTTTCATCGGCTCGGATCTGGTTGGGTGAACTCTCAGTAACGCTTTGGTCATAGTGCGTGTTGGCAGAAGAATTCTGCTGCTCATTTAGAACAAATAAACTCTCCTGTGGAGCGCGGTGGGTGGGGCTGCGTCTCGGCTCTGCAGTCATTTGATGCCTTGTTTAATATTCCAGCCATGGCCACCAAGCCAATCAGGCGACTGGAACCCTCATATGTTCTTTATTTATTTTTTCTTCTGGAATTGTGTAAATGGCTTCATCTGATTCGTCAGCCATTTCTACTGCAGTTCCTCCGTGTCTGGTGAATGGGATCTCAGTGAAGGTTCTCCCACATTTATCCCCTGGTGACACGAGTTTTGTGAACATTCCGCTCTCCTGTCCCCATCACCCTGGGGCGGCCTCTCTTCTGTCCCTATCACCCCGGGGCGGCCTCTCTTCTGTCCCCATCACCCCGGGGCGGCCTCTCTCTCTTCTGTCCCCATCACCCCGGGGCGGCCTCTCTCTCTTCTGTCCCCATCACCCCGGGGCGGCCTCTCTCTCTTCTGTCCCTATCACCCCGGGGCGGCCTCTCTTCTGTCCCCATCACCCCGGGGCGGCCTCTCTCTCTTCTGTCCCCATCACCCCGGGGCGGCCTCTCTCTCTTCTGTCCCCATCACCCCGGGGCGGCCTCTCTCTCTTCTGTCCCTATCACCCCGGGGCGGCCTCTCTCTCTTCTGTCCCCATCACCCTGGGGCGGCCTCTCTCTCTTCTGTCCCCATCACCCTGGGGCGGCCTCTCTCTCTTCTGTCCCCATCACCCTGGGGCGGCCTCTCTCTCTTCTGTCCCCATCACCCCGGGGCGGCCTCTCTCTGTCTCTCTGTCTCTCTGTCTCTCTCCTGTCCCTATCGCACGTGATGAGTGCTGAGAGCGATTTCCTTCTATATTGTAGAAGGGACTCGGGATGGTTTGACTTTTTTCCATTGGATTTAAAATAATGCTGAACTCTGTCCATCTATATACATGTCTTGTCCTATCACATCCGTCCCATTCGTGAGTTCCCCGGGCGTCTGATGAGCGAAGCCACACCTTCCAGACCCGCCCCCCTGCACTCCACTTCCTGGGGCCTGGCCCACCCTCCACTCCCTGGGGCCCGCCCCCCCCCCCCCTGCGCTCCACTTCCTGGGGCCCGCCCCCCCCCCCCTGCGCTCCACTTCCTGGGGCCCGGCCCCCCCCCCCTGCGCTCCACTTCCTGGGGCCCGGCCCCCCCCCCCCCTGCGCTCCACTTCCTGGGACTCGGCCCTCCCTCCACTCCCTGGGGCTCGGCCCCCCCTGCGCTCCACTCCCTGGGGCCCGGCCCCCTGATGTCTGATGTACCCCCCTGTACACATGCCTTCTTTTTGTCCTCCAGTTTTCCCATTCTTCTACACCCCCCTCTATACCATTACATCTCCAGAACCATATCCGCACTCCTCGCCCCTCCATTCCATACAGACTGAAAACTCATCGCCGGACCAGACAATAACTCGGCTGTAAAATGTTATTGTTGGTCTTCTCTGTGTGACGGGGATCTCATCAGGGGGAGGAGCCCAGGTGGGTTGGGAGGAGACTCCCCGGCTATAAACGCTTACAGTGGGTTTGCAGTCTGGGGTTCAGCCTTCATTTTTCACCACCTGATCGGTGTGTGTGCCTCCTGAGATACTGGAGGGTGCAAAATCTGGTGCAGCTGTGCACGGCAGCCAATCGGCTTCTGGGGCAGCTGTGCACGGCAGCCAATCGGCTTCTGGTGCGGCTGTGCACGGCAGCCAATTGGCTTCTGGTGCGGCTGTGCATGGCAGCCAATCGGCTTCTGGTGCGGCTGTGCACGGCAGCCAATCGGCTTCTGGTGCGGCTGTGCACGGCAGCCAATCGGCTTCTGGGGCAGCTGTGCACGGCAGCCAATCGGCTTCTGGGGCAGCTGTGCACGGCAGCCAATCGGCTTCTGGGGCAGCTGTGCACGGCAGCCAATCGGCTTCTGGGGCAGCTGTGTACTCAGTTTTTGTGAATCTCTCTCATTGTGTCGGCCTCCCGTTTTTCATATTGAATTTGTGGTCCTTTCTTATGTTTTTGCTGATTTTCATGGCTCACTACATACAATTATTCTCCTCTCCTCCGGTGTGTGTGTGTGTGTATATAATATAATGCAAGTGTCTTTCTCCTCTCCTCCGGTGTATATATAGTGTTTCTCCTCTAGTGTATGTGTGTGTATATGTATGTATGTGTGTGTGTATGTATGGTGTGTGTGTGTGTGTGTGTGTGTGTATATATATATATTCTCTCATTCTCCTCTCTCCTCTCCTCCGTTGTATATATAGTGTTTCTCCTCCGGTGTATATATAGTCCATATCAGGCGGTTGTGTGTAATGTGGGTGAGATGCGGCGCCCCCTCTGGCCTGACCCCCCCCCGGATCATATTAGCGCGGTGTAATTCCCTCTTCTCCGGATCACTAATACCCCGGAGCTCTTTGCTCTCCCCTTTGATTTAATAACGGGGGTATTATTTCTGCCTGGTTGGGTGTCTCGGGCCGGGAAGCTTTGATTTTTATGGTTCCTCCTCATCTGTGGTCACTCTGCACCGGCCAAAGTATCTTTTACTACTTTACACGTCATAAAACAGGAGAGAGCTTCCCTTCCCCCGGAACACGGAGTGAGGATATAAGGAGCTCAGCATGACCCTTCCTAATGAAGGGGACACAATGGGGGCCGCATGTCAACATCCTGCCATAGAGGACTTTACATCTATGAATTCCCAGAATGGGAACAGGCCTTCCAGTGTGCCCACAGGGGGCGCTCTCCACCCATTGTAGGGGAGATGAGTGCAGATTGGGTGTCCCAGGATAAAACCAGAACCTGCAGGATATAGAAATTATATATATATATATAATTTGTATTTCATTTTTTCATGTTTATTCCTAAAGAGGACCTGTATTGTGGAAGTTGTGCCCAAAAATCTTTTCATGATTGACTCCTCCATGCCTTGTCCTGCATTGTCTGTGCGGCCATCGTAGTGGAGGCTTTGCCTCTTTTTACGTTGGCGCGGAATCCCCCCCCCCCCCCTTTTCTCCAATGACTGGTGTGGTAATAATAGAGGTGGAGAAAGCAATAGCAAGGAGATTCTTGCACTGCAGGTCCTCAGGTACACCCCCCCCCCCCCCCAGCAAGGAGAGCAGCACAGTATTGACCTCATCAAATCAGATGAAACCAGCAGTCTGAAATGGCAGTGCTTTAGATCTCACACTGCAGATATATAGATATAGGGAGCGCCCCTGGCTGTCGGGGGGGGGGGCTAGGTGCAGGGAGCGCCCGGCTGTCGGGGGGGGGGGGGGCTAGGTGCAGGGAGCGCCCGGCTGTCGGGGGGGGGGGGGGGCTAGGTGCAGGGAGCTCCCGGCTGTCGCGGGGGCCTAGGGAGCTCCTGGCTGTCGGGGGGTGGGGGCTAGGTGCAGGGAGCGCCCTGCTGTCGGGGGGGGGGGGGGCTAGGCACAGGGAGTGCCCGGCAGTCGGGGGGGGGGGGGGCCTAGGGCGCAGGGAGCGCCGGCTAGATTTCCATAAGTAATTGTAGACGACGGGTAACATTCTCAGGGTACAGCTTGGATACGGCTCTGAACATTTTTTCCCTATAACAGCAAATCTTCCCTCTTTTGAGCGAACGTTCCACTCCTTCAAAGTAATATGGGGAAAGCTATTGTGGTCCTGGGGGGGCAGTTATTTTTATACTCCTGTGACCCCAGATTCAGGTGACGTTGGGGCCAAGGGCTGCTGTAGGGGGACGTCACTCGCCTGGTGCCGCTCTGCAGGGATCCCAAATATAATGTTGAGATATTCCCATATGCCTGATCAGCAGCTGGGCCGGTGTCCACAGTTGTGTAATGTCACCATACGGCCTGCAGGTGTCAGCATTTCCTTTCTGGGTTTTCATGCATGTTATGAGAGGTTCAGGTCTCTAGCATGGCGCTCACAGCGGAGTGCTGATAGAAGAACGTTTCTTTTTATCAGGACTATTATAAATCCTGTATAATAATATTATTATACGGGATTTATATTATTATTCAGCATTTATATAATGAATTTATATGACGCCAACAGTTTACGCAGCTCTTTACAACTTGAGGGCAGACATTACAATACGTTTCAATACAGGAGGATTCTGAGAGCCCTGATTGGACTGTATGGTTGTTCATGTATTGCAGACCGTCTGCCCCCCCCCGGCCTGCGTTGTGCCCCCCCCCCGCCTGCGTTGTGCCCCCCCCCGCCTGCGTTGTGCCCCCCCCCCCCCCGCCTGCGTTGTGCCCCCCCTACACACACTGACAGTAGCTTCATTTAGTGAATAGTGAGAACTCTGAGCTTGTCCTACACATAATAATAATAATGAGATGTATTTGTGTTGTGCAGGTCCGGACTTTGTGGTGTGTGATGAAGGCCACGTGCTGAAGAATGAGGCCTCCGCCATCTCTAAGGCCATGAATTCTATCCGGACCAAGAGAAGGATCATCCTGACCGGAACCCCCCTCCAGAACAACCTGGTGGAATGTAAGTATGCGCACAGTGTGTCCCCCCTCCCCCCCCCCCCCCGTACATCCTGGTGCCGGTATGGACACACATTACTACACCTAACACTAGAAGTCGTTGTTCTCCAACACTTTCCTGTCTAAGAATTCTCCCTCTTCCTTCCATCAGATCACTGCATGGTGAACTTCATCAAGGAGAACTTACTGGGCTCCGTTAAGGAATTCCGCAATCGCTTTATAAACCCCATCCAGAACGGGCAGTGTGCCGACTCCACCATGGTGGACGTGCGGGTGATGAAGAAACGCGCCCACATTCTCTATGAGATGTTAGCTGGATGTGTGCAGGTGAGGAGACGCTCCTATCACAAGGAATGGGGGGGGGGGGGGGTTACATTCTGATCTGACTGACTGCCCCTGCAGGTCTTAAACTGAAGTGGAACTAAACCCATCAATGTAAAGCGCAGTTCCTGCCTGTGGGGGGAAATAAAAGTCAGCAGCTACAAATACTGTGCAAACACTGGAGCTGCTGACTTTTATTTTTAACACTTACCTGTCCAAGGAGCCCGCCATGTCGGCACCCAAAGTAGATCCGTCCGTCGCCTCCGGGTGCGGCCACCGGCATCCTTACTAAAGGAAATGGAAAGTAAAGCCTTGCGACTTCACAGCCCCGCGAGTCGTGCAGCGCTTTCTGAATGGTCCCGCTCCCCCCCCCCCCCCCCAGCCGACCTGAAACCGGCTCGGGGGGGAGGGGCTGGAAGTTTCGTAGTTCACTGCACAACCAACCGACGATCTCACACAGAAGTGGAAGGTGATACCTGATTCAGACAGGTATCCAATCTACCGTGAAATGAGGCGGGGGGGGGGGGGGCAAACAAGCAGAGCTTCCCCTTTTGGGTCAAGTTTTGCTTTAACGATTTAAAAAAACTGGAAAAAAACATGCAAACTGTCACATTGGCTGTCATATTGTCAAATGGGCGGAGTCATAACTGATCACATGACCGATCACACAGAGGCCAAGATGGCAGCTTCCGAAGAGGATAGGCGGGTTTAGTTCCCCTCTAAGCCTCATTCACAACATGGAGCAAAAGAAACGATTGTTCTCTGTGGCCCCGCCCACAACACTCGTATCATGTGGGAAAAACTGACATGACATCAACATTGGTGTGAATTGGGCACATAACTGACACGTATGATTGGTGTGACCGAGCCCCATCCCCCACACCCCATCAGGGAAAAGCAATAGGGGTTCTAAATTGCCCTCTCCGCCACTTCATTACCAGAACACAGAGGGTCTTCCACATATGGGGGATGGTGTGGCAGCGCTCAGACCTGAGGGGCCAATTGCCAGTCCTGAACACGTCACATGACTGGGGGGGGGGGGTGCTCTGAATTCTTGCTTTAGGGTGACAGGACAGCAAGTGCAGCAAATCAATACATTTTATATAGAAATGTATGGAATATAGATCAATACTAATGATGGGTACCTTTACAGGATGATAAAGAATAGGTGTGTGATGATTGGGGCCCTCCTCTCTGTATTGGGGGGGCTCCTCTCTGTATTGGGGGGGGCCCTCTTCTCTGTATTGGGGGGGGGCCCTCTTCTCTGTATTGGGGGGGGGGGCCCTCTTCTCTGTATTGGGGGGGGGGGCCCTCTTCTCTGTATTGGGGGGGGGGCCCTCTTCTCTGTATTGGGGGGGGGGGCCCTCTTCTCTGTATTGGGGGGGGGGCCCTCTTCTCTGTATTGGGGGGGGGCCCTCTTCTCTGTATTGGGGGGGGGGCCCTCTTCTCTGTATTGGGGGGGGCCCTCTTCTCTGTATTGGGGGGGGCCTCCTCTCTGTATTGGGGGGGGTCCTCCTCTCTGTATTGGGGGGGGGGGCCCTCCTCTCTGTATTGGGGGGGCGGGCCCTCCTCTCTGTATTGGGGGGGCGGGCCCTCCTCTCTGCTCTCTGTTGGGGGTCCAGCCATGTAATTTGGTTTCCTTTCTTGTCTTTCAGAGAAGAGATTACACGGCTCTGACGAAGTTCTTACCTCCGAAGTACGAGTACGTCCTGTCGGTGCGGTTGTCTCCCATACAGTGTAAACTCTATCGCTACTATCTGGATAATATCACAGGTATGTATCCAGAGGAAGATCCCCCATTGTGATAGGACGGGACCCGGCACAGAGCCTTGTGGCGATGGATCGGGACCCGGCACAGGGCCTTGTGGCGATGGATCGGGACCCGGCACAGAGCCTTGTGGCGATGGATCGGGACCCGGCACAGAGCCTTGTGGCGATGGATCGGGACCCGGCACAGAGCCTTGTGGCGATGGATCGGGACCCGGCACAGAGCCTTGTGGCGATGGATCGGGACCCGGCACAGAGCCTTGTGGCGATGGATCGGGACCCGGCACAGAGCCTTGTGGCGATGGATCGGGACCCGGCACAGAGCCTTGTGGCGATGGATCGGGACCCGGCACAGAGCCTTGTGGCGATGGATCGGGACCCGGCACAGAGCCTTGTGGCGATGGATCGGGACCCGGCACAGAGCCTTGTGGCGATGGATCGGGACCCGGCACAGAGCCTTGTTCTGGGTGGAGACCTTCCTGTATATCTCCCCATTTTATATACAGTGCTGACTGCAGACACAACTGTTAGTGTAGAGAATAGTTTGGTAAGGTGGAGATCGGTGTTAATGGGGGTCTTGTGATGTGTAGGGGCCTCTTCCCTGTTCTCTGATGTGGCAAATGCCGGTTTCCTGCATCGTACTGCGGGTGCCGGGCGCTGTGTAAATCTGTAATATGTGACCTGTACCGGGTGTCGGTTATTAAATTGTGATTTCCTCCCTCATGTTCCAGGACAGATACTTGGGATGATTGGCTCCGCCCTCTACAGGAAATGCAAATCAGACACAATTTAGAAGGCCCCTCCCTTTCCTCTGACCCTCGGGGTGGGAAGGCCCCCTCCCTTTCCTCTGACCCTCGGGGTGGGAAGGCCCCTCCCTTTCCTCTGACCCTCGGGGTGGGAAGGCCCCTCCCTTTCCTCTGACCCTCGGGTGGGAAGGCCCCTCCCTTTCCTCTGACCCTCGGGGGGGGAAGGCCCCTCCCTTTCCTCTGACCCTCGGGTGGGAAGGCCCCTCCCTTTCCTCTGACCCTCGGGGTGGGAAGGCCCCTCCCTTTCCTCTGACCCTCGGGTGGGAAGGCCCCTCCCTTTCCTCTGACCCTCGGGGTGGGAAGGCTCCTCCCTTTCCTCTGACCCTCGGGGTGGGAAGGCTCCTCCCTTTCCTCTGACCCTCGGGTGGGAAGGCCCCTCCCTTTCCTCTGACCCTCGGGGGGGGAAGGCCCCTCCCTTTCCTCTGACCCTCGGGTGGGAAGGCCCCTCCCTTTCCTCTGACCCTCGGGTGGGAAGGCCCCTCCCTTTCCTCTGACCCTCGGGGTGGGAAGGCCCCTCCCTTTCCTCTGACCCTCGGGTGGGAAGGCCCCTCCCTTTCCTCTGACCCTCGGGTGGGAAGGCCCCTCCCTTTCCTCTGACCCTCGGGTGGGAAGGCCCCTCCCTTTCCTCTGACCCTCGGGTCGGAAGGCCCCTCCCTTTCCTCTGACCCTCGGGTCGGAAGGCCCCTCCCTTTCCTCTGACCCTCGGGTCGGAAGGCCCCTCCCTTTCCTCTGACCCTCGGGTCGGAAGGCCCCTCCCTTTCCTCTGACCCTCGGGTCGGAAGGCCCCTCCCTTTCCTCTGACCCTCGGGTCGGAAGGCCCCTCCCTTTCCTCTGACCCTCGGGTCGGAAGGCCCCTCCCTTTCCTCTGACCCTCGGGTCGGAAGGCCCCTCCCTTTCCTCTGACCCTCGGGTCGGAAGGCCCCTCCCTTTCCTCTGACCCTCGGGTCGGAAGGCCCCTCCCTTTCCTCTGACCCTCGGGTCGGAAGGCCCCTCCCTTTCCTCTGACCCTGCAGGAGTTCACACCGAAACGTTTTTTTTCCCATTGGTCTGGTAAACGGTTGGCGGACCCTCTCTTGCGGTATATGACTAGACTAAGTGGTGGCTTTGTCTGCTATATTTTTTTCTTTTTCCAAAAGGTTTCCCTTTTTTCTGTTTATTGTGGGTTACTCGCCGTTTTTAATTTAAAGCGGCGACTCCCATTCCCCAGTGTCCTTGGATCTGGACTACGTCCTGCCAGGGTGGACTTGGGTGAGGAAGATGGGTG
>CM053033.1:757858-778548 GCA_028564925.1 Lithobates sylvaticus | reverse complement strand
AAGGGAATCTAAAAGATGACAAGTTGAGATCCGAAACTCAGAATGCCTTAAAAATGGAGGAAGAGAGGAGGAAGAGAATTGCGGAGAGAGAGCGCCAGCGGGAGAAGCTGCGGGAGGTGAGTACCGCCATGTACACGGCATGCTGGGAAAACACGCATCGCCATTGGTTAGGAGAGATCCTGGGATGAAACTGGTTTGTGTGGCACAGGCACCCTGTATTCCCATTGGTTGTAACATGAGAGGCGGGGTTCAATGACAGCCTATGGGATGAAGATCTCATTTCTATGGGACAGGAGGCGGCTCCCGGGGGCGGGATTTATATTTGGAGGAAATTTATCTTCTTTTGGGTCCTCCAGGTCATCATTCTGGAAGATGCTTCACCTGTAAAGTGTCCAATTACCACCAAACTGGTCCTGGATGAGGACGAGGAGACCAAGGAACCCCTGGTGCAGGTGCACAAGAGCCTGGTGACCAAGCTGAAGCCTCACCAGGTAGACGGTAAGAATCTTATTCCCCAATAATGGTGGGCGGGGCCTCTTCCATAGCCTGGACCTTCCTGGGTCACTGATCAGTAATCGCTCGGAATAGGAAATAATAATCAACCGACGGCCAGGTGAGGGGAGGGAGTTGATGGGGGGGGGGGCTTATACTGGGGGCTCTCTGGGGTTGGTGGGTTTGTACTGGGGCTCTCTGGGGTTGGTGGGGGGGGGAGGGTTGTCCTGGGGGCTCTCTGGGGTTGGTGGGGGGGAGGGTTGTACTGGGGGTTCTCTGGGGTTGGTGGGGGGGAGGGTTGTACTGGGGGTTCTCTGGGGTTGGTGGGGGGGAGGGTTGTACTGGGGGTTCTCTGGGGTTGGTGGGGGGGAGGGTTGTACTGGGGGCTCTCTGGGGTTGGTGGGGGGGGTTGTACTGGGGGCTCTCTGGGGTTGGTGGGTTTGTACTGGGGCTCTCTGGGGTTGGTGGGTGGGGGGGGGGGTTGTACTGGGGTTGGTGGGGGGGAGGGTTGTACTGGGGGCTCTCTGGGGTTGGTGGGGGGGAGGGTTGTAATGGGGGCTCTCTGGGGTTGGTGGGGGGGAGGGTTGTACTGGGGGCTCTCTGGGGTTGGTGGGGGGAGGGTTGTACTGGGGGTTCTCTGGGGTTGGTGGGGGGGGGGGGGGGTTGTACTGGGGGCTCTCTGGGGTTGGTGGGTTTGTACTGGGGGCTCTCTGGGGTTGGTGGGTTTGTACTGGGGGCTCTCTGGGGTTGGTGGGGGGGAGGGTTGTACTGGGGGCTCTCTGGGGTTGGTGTGGGGGAGGGTTGTACTGGGGGCTCTCTGGGGTTGGTGGGGGGGAGGGTTGTACTGGGGGCTCTCTGGGGTTGGTGGGTTTGTACTGGGGGCTCTCTGGGGTTGGTGGGGGGGAGGGTTGTACTGGGGGCTCTCTGGGGTTGGTGGGGGGGGGGGTTGGTTGTATGGGGGCTCTCTGGGGTTGGTGGGGGGGAGGGTTGTACTGGGGGCTCTCTGGGGTTGGTGGGGGGGGGGGGTTGTACTGGGGGCTCTCTGGGGTTGGTGGGGGGGAGGGTTGTACTGGGGGCTCTCTGGGGTTGGTGGGGGGGGGGTTGTACTGGGGGCTCTCTGGGGTTGGTGGGTTTGTACTGGGGGCTCTCTGGGGTTGGTGGGGGGGAGGGTTGTACTGGGGGCTCTCTGGGGTTAGTGGGGGGGGGGGGGTTGTACTGCGGGCTCTCTGGGGTTGGTGGGTTTGTACTGGGGCTCTCTGGGGTTGGTGGGGGGGAGGGTTGTACTGGGAGCTCTCTGGGGTTGGTGGGGGGAGGGTTTGTACTGGGGCTCTCTGGGGTTGGTGGGGGGGAGGTTGTACTGGGAGCTCTCTGGGGTTGGTGGGGGGGAGGGTTGTACTGGGAGCTCTCTGGGGTTGGTGGGGGGGAGGGTTGTACTGGGAACTCTCTGGGGTTGGTGGGGGGGAGGGTTGTACTGGGGGCTCTCTGGGGTTGGTGGGGGGGGGGGAGGGTTGTACTGGGGGCTCTCTGGGGTTGGTGGGGGGGGGAGGGTTGTACTGGGGGCTCTCTGGGGTTGGTGGGGGGGGAGGGTTGTACTGGGGGCTCTCTGGGGTTGGTGGGGGGGGGGAGGGTTGTACTGGGGGCTCTCTGGGGTTGGTGGGGGGGGGGGGTTGTACTGGGGGCTCTCTGGAGTTGGGGGGGGGGGTGTTGTACTGGGGGCACTTGGTAACATGTTTTTGTGTCCCCCTCCAGGTGTTCAGTTCATGTGGGATTGCTGCTGCGAGTCCTTGAAGAAGACGAAGAAGGAGTTGGGCTCGGGGTGTATCTTGGCTCATTGTATGGGTCTTGGGAAGACATTACAGGTGAGGTTTGTATTGGGAGCACCAGGAAGGGTGTGGCCGACTCTCCCACACAGAGGTCAGAGGGGGTGGGGGGTTCCCGGCCACTATGTATATGTATATGTGTGTGTGTGTATATATATATAGATATATATATATATATATAGAGAGAGAGAGAGAGAGAGAGAATTTACTGGGTTTATGGCTGGAGATGTACACTATATTCCCAAAAGTATTGGGACGCCTGCCTTTACACACACATGACCTTTAATGACCCCCCAGTCTTAGTCCGGAGGGTTCAATATTGAGGTGGCCATTTGCAGCTATAACAGCTTCACCTCTTCTGGGAAGGCCGTCCACAAGGTTTAGGAGGGTTTGATTAACTAGATGAAGAAGTTGAACAGGGGGCGATACCAAAATCCCAATTTAATTGAGAAAAGAAAACCTATGAAGGAGAGGGGGAAAACAGGAGGCCACAAGCCTCGGGGATTTTTTGTTAGTGGTATCTGGGTAGGAAAGATGTATAAGAACAAATAGAGATGTATATATAAAAATAGAATTTTATTTTCCCAAAAGGGTTGAAAACAACAAGGACACAGATAATACATCCATACTTGACAGACATATGTGTTCCATCAGACGAGAATTTGTGTGGAGCTTCGCCGTACTCGACATGTTTCACTCTATGGAGTTTCTTCAGGAGTTTGATAGGTTTAGCTCAAAAATATGCTGAAATAACAGAATCACATGAAAAAGTCTCCTTTACAAGAATTTGTACAGGCAAGATGTACATGTTCATACAACGTATAGAGAACTTGGCTCAAGCAAAGTATACAGCTAAATGACTGAGCAGTTAATACATTCATTTCATATTTAATACATATATAAATAGAACATCGGCCATAGAAAGCAAAAGGGAGGCTGGAGAATGAGGATGAGACTGGGCAGAGCTTACCACAAATACTTGGATATATCTGAAGTATATCTGCATATGGTGACTATCGATTTCTTGTATAAAAACAAACAATTTTTGAAAACAGAGATGATATCACTTGCAGAATGCCACAGACAACACAGTGTCGCTTGCAGAGAGACGCGCTAAAAAATTCAAGGAAATGAATCAGGCTATAGAAGATAAAGATTGTATGGTTCAAAGAGTGAGGGTTCAAATATGTCAAGTATGGGGTAACTAGAGGACGGTACCTGGTGTTCATGTAGGAGTACGCTGAAGGTTACTGAGCTTGTGATGCAACTAACTAAATGCATCATGTCCAAAAATGATTAGGGAATCGTCCTAAAGGGTTATCTGCAATATACAGGGTGAGAAACACTCTGTTAATCGCTGAATATAGATTGAATGCCTCTGAGATATGTGAGAGGATATACACACATCCACAGGGGTTTTTTTGAGTATATGATAACGGTAAAATAAGTAGTAGAAAAAGTTAAGTGAAGTCTTACCCCATTTAATAATGAATATCGGTAACGAATTCGGCCGTGGGTGGGGGCAGAGAAAGCCGCCTCCCCTCAACGTGTGCTGGGAATTCCTGGCAGGGGGAGCTGCCTTAAATAACGGCTCTCCAACCCGGCGGCGTCTGACATCCCCGCCGGGTCGCGGGCGCCAAAACGGCTACGTCCTGCCGTGGGCGTCCGTAGGTGGATACTGCGCATGCGTCGGCGGCGAACCTAGTCGCCGGCGCATGACGTTAGGCGGCGCGTCGCTGGGAGGCGGCGCGTCGGCGGCCATCTTGAAGTGTCCGGTTTGCCCACACCTTTGCTGAGAAGGTATGGGCATATCCATCCACAGTGCGAGGAAACCTATAGGCGGCGAGCGTAAGTCGCAGCTGGAGGGAAACCCTCAAGGGTGGATGGGGAACTTGTCCAATGGACCATGGGCGGATTGACATATTTGAACCCTCACTCTTTGAACCATACAATCTTTATCTTCTATAGCCTGATTCATTTCCTTGAATTTTTTAGCGTGTCTCTCTGCAAGCGACACTGTGTTGTCTGTGGCATTCTGCAAGTGATATCATCTCTGTTTTCGAAAATTGTTTGTTTTTATACAAGAAATCGATAGTCACCATATGCAGATATATCCAAGTATTTGTGGTAAGCTCTGCCCAGTCTCACCCTCATTCTCCAGCCTCCCTTTTGCTTTCTATGGCCTATGTTCTATTTATATATGTATTAAATATGAAATGAATGTATTAACTGCTCAGTCATTTAGATGTATACTTTGCTTGAGCCAAGTTCTCTATACGTTGTATGAACATGTACATCTTGCCTGTACAAATTCTTGTAAAGGAGACTTTTTCATGTGATTCTGTTATTTCAGCATATTTTTGAGCTAAACCTATCAAACTCCTGAAGAAACTCCATAGAGTGAAACATGTCCAGTACGGCGAAGCTCCACACAAATTCTCGTCTGATGGAACACATATGTCTGTCAAGTATGGATGTATTATCTGTGTCCTTGTTGTTTTCAACCCTTTTGGGAAAATAAAATTCTATTTTTATATATACATCTCTATTTGTTCTTATACAACTTTCCTACCCAGATACCACTAACAAAAAATCCCCGAGGCTTGTGGCCTCCTGTTTTCCCCCTCTCCTTCATAGAAGGTTTTCTTTTCTCAAGGTTTAGGAGGGTGTCCATGGGGATGTTTGACTCTTCTTCCAGAAGAGCATTTGTGAGGTCAGGGCCTGATGTCGGATGAGAAGGCCTGGCTCATAGTCTCCGCTCTAATTCATCGCAATTGAGGTCAGGACTCTGTGCACGCCAGTCAAGTTCCTCCACCCAAACTCGCTCATCCATGTCGTCATGAACTTTGCTTTGTGCACTGGTCCCAATTATTTGGTGGAGGGGGATTATGGTGTGGGGGGGGGGGGGATTATGGTGTGGGGGTTGTTTTTCAGGGGTTGGGTTTGGCCTCCTTAGTTCCAGTGAAGGGAACTCTTAAGGCGTCAGCATACCAAGACATTTTGGACAATTTTCATGCTCCCAACACCAGTGCACAAAGCAAGGTCCTCGCCACCTGTACACTGAGTGATGACATGAGTGCTGATCGCTCAGTTCTCGGGTTGGCTCTGCCCCTCCAGCGCTCACTGGAATGCTGGGCTGTGGAGGGGTGGGAGCCGCTGGATCAGGCTCTCAGCAGCTGGTCAGGGATCTGGGTGAATCCCGACATTGTGGGGATCCCTGCAGAACCATCAGCAGACATTAGCCCACTGTGCCCCTCCCCCTCCCCCCAGGGTGCCCCTCCCCCCGCAGGAGATGTGTGACCAGAAGACCTTTCCCCGCACTTCTCCTTTTTTACGTTTCAATTTTTATGACTTTTTTTTCACAAAGAAGAAAAATAAGAGAAGAATTCAAATGTTTGTTCTGCATTAGAATATATAGTGAGAGGATCGCAGAGTGTTACATTGACACAGAAATCTCACTTAAACATGAACAGGAAGTATTGGCATCGATTGATCGGCTCGGGTATTGCCTCCGCACCCAGACACCCCAACTGGGCACAAGCGGTGTTATGGGGGAGGAGGCAACACGCCCCGCCCCAACGTTTTATACTTTTGTTTCAATGTTTTTATTGGCGATTTCACGTCGGATAAAACTTCTCCTTTTTTTAATGTTTCGTCTCATTTCCATCGCCAAAGATGAATTGTCCTCCGATCCACACATAGCACACCCCTGGCACCGGTCACATGTCGGGTTTAGCACACCCCTGGCACCGGTCACATGTCGGGTTTAGCACACCCCTGGCACCGGTCACGTGTCGGGTTTAGCACACCCCTGGCACCTGTCACATGTCGGGTTTAGCACACCCCTGGCACCGGTCACATGTCGGGTTTAGCACACCCCTGGCACCTGTCACATGTCGGGTTTAGCACACCCCTGGCACCGGTCACATGTCGGGTTTAGCACACCCCTGGCACCTGTCACATGTCGGGTTTAGCACACCCCTGGCACCGGTCACATGTCGGGTTTAGCACACCCCTGGCACCTGTCACATGTCGGGTTTAGCACACCCCTGGCACCGGTCACATGTCAGGTTTAGCACACCCCTGGCACCGGTCACTTGTCGGGTTTAGCACACCCTGGCACCTGTCACATGTCGGGTTTAGCACACCCCTGGCACCGGTCACATGTCGGGTTTAGCACACCCCTGGCACCGGTCACGTGTCGGGTTTAGCACACCCCTGGCACCTGTCACATGTCGGGTTTAGCACACCCCTGGCACCGGTCACATGTCGGGTTTAGCACACCCCTGGCACCTGTCACATGTCGGGTTTAGCACACCCCTGGCACCGGTCACATGTCGGGTTTAGCACACCCCTGGCACCTGTCACATGTCGGGTTTAGCACACCCCTGGCACCGGTCACAGGTCGGGTTTAGCACACCCCTGGCACCTGTCACATGTCGGGTTTAGCACACCCCTGGCACGGTCACATGTCAGGTTTAGCACACCCCTGGCACCGGTCACATGTCGGGTTTAGCACACCCCTGGCACCTGTCACATGTCGGGTTTAGCACACCCCTGGCACCTGTCACATGTCGGGTTTAGCACACCCCTGGCACCGGTCACATGTCGGGTTTAGCACACCCCTGGCACCTGTCACATGTCGGGTTTAGCACACCCCTGTCACATGTCGGGTTTAGCACACCCCTGTCACATGTCGGGTTTAGCACACCCCTGTCACATGTCGGGTTTAGCACACCCCTGGCACCTGTCGGGTTTAGCACACCCCTGGCACCTGTCGGGTTTAGCACACCCCTGGCACCTGTCGGGTTTAGCACACCCCTGGCACCTGTCGGGTTTAGCACACCCCTGGCACCTGTCGGGTTTAGCACACCCCTGGCACCTGTCGGGTTTAGCACACCCCTGGCACCTGTCGGGTTTAGCACACCCCTGGCACCTGTCGGGTTTAGCACACCCCTGGCACCGGTCACATGTCGGGTTTAGCACACCCCTGGCACCGGTCACATGTCGGGTTTAGCACACCCCTGGCACCTGTCACATGTCGGGTTTAGCACACCCCTGGCACCGGTCACATGTCGGGTTTAGCACACCCCTGGCACCTGTCACATGTCGGGTTTAGCACACCCCTGTCACATGTCGGGTTTAGCACACCCCTGTCACATGTCGGGTTTAGCACACCCCTGTCACATGTCGGGTTTAGCACACCCCTGTCACATGTCGGGTTTAGCACACCCCTGTCACATGTCGGGTTTAGCACACCCCTGTCACCTGTCGGGTTTAGCACACCCCTGGCACCTGTCGGGTTTAGCACACCCCTGGCACCTGTCGGGTTTAGCACACCCCTGGCACCTGTCGGGTTTAGCACAACCCTGGCACCTGTCGGGTTTAGCACACCCCTGGCACCTGTCGGGTTTAGCACACCCCTGGCACCTGTCGGGTTTAGCACACCCCTGGCACCTGTCGGGTTTAGCACACCCCTGGCACCGGTCACATGTCGGGTTTAGCACACCCCTGGCACCGGTCACATGTCGGGTTTAGCACACCCCTGGCACCGGTCACATGTCGGGTTTAGCACACCCCTGGCACATGTCGGGTTTAGCACACCCCTGGCACCGGTCACATGTCGGGTTTAGCACACCCCTGGCACCTGTCACATGTCGGGTTTAGCACACCCCTGGCACCGGTCACATGTCGGGTTTAGCACACCCCGGGCACCGGTCACATGTCGGGTTTAGCACACCCCTGGCACCTGTCACATGTCGGGTTTAGCACACCCCTGGCACCGGTCACATGTCGGGTTTAGCACACCCCTGGCACCTGTCACATGTCGGGTTTAGCACACCCCTGGCACCTGTCACATGTCGGGTTTAGCACACCCCTGGCACCTGTCACTTGTCGGGTTTAGCACACCCCTGTCACATGTCGGGTTTAGCACACCCCTGTCACATGTCGGGTTTAGCACACCCCTGTCACATGTCGGGTTTAGCACACCCCTGGCACCTGTCGGGTTTAGCACACCCCTGGCACCTGTCGGGTTTAGCACACCCCTGGCACCTGTCGGGTTTAGCACACCCCTGGCACCTGTCGGGTTTAGCACACCCCTGGCACCTGTCGGGTTTAGCACACCCCTGGCACCTGTCGGGTTTAGCACACCCCTGGCACCTGTCGGGTTTAGCACACCCCTGGCACCGGTCACATGTCGGGTTTAGCACACCCCTGGCACCGGTCACATGTCGGGTTTAGCACACCCCTGGCACCGGTCACATGTCGGGTTTAGCACACCCCTGGCACCTGTCACATGTCGGGTTTAGCACACCCCTGTCACATGTCGGGTTTAGCACACCCCTGTCACATGTCGGGTTTAGCACACCCCTGTCACATGTCGGGTTTAGCACACCCCTGGCACCTGTCGGGTTTAGCACACCCCTGGCACCTGTCGGGTTTAGCACACCCCTGGCACCTGTCGGGTTTAGCACACCCCTGGCACCTGTCGGGTTTAGCACACCCCTGGCACCTGTCGGGTTTAGCACACCCTGGCACCTGTCGGGTTTAGCACACCCCTGGCACCTGTCGGGTTTAGCACACCCCTGGCACCTGTCGGGTTTAGCACACCCCTGGCACCTGTCGGGTTTAGCACACCCCTGGCACCGGTCACATGTCGGGTTTAGCACACCCCTGGCACCGGTCACATGTCGGGTTTAGCACACCCCTGGCACATGTCGGGTTTAGCACACCCCTGGCACCGGTCACATGTCGGGTTTAGCACACCCCTGTCACATGTCGGGTTTAACACACCCCTGTCACATGTCGGGTTTAGCACACCCCTGTCACATGTCGGGTTTAGCACACCCCTGTCACATGTCGGGTTTAGCACACCCCTGTCACATGTCGGGTTTAGCACACCCCTGTCACATGTCGGGTTTAGCACACCCCTGTCACATGTCGGGTTTAGCACACCCCTGGCACCTGTCGGGTTTAGCACACCCCTGGCACCTGTCGGGTTTAGCACACCCCTGGCACCTGTCGGGTTTAGCACACCCCTGGCACCTGTCGGGTTTAGCACACCCCTGGCACCTGTCGGGTTTAGCACACCCCTGGCACCTGTCGGGTTTAGCACACCCCTGGCACCGGTCACATGTCGGGTTTAGCACACCCCTGGCACCGGGCACATGTCGGGTTTAGCACACCCCTGGCACCGGTCACATGTCGGGTTTAGCACACCCCTGGCACATGTCGGGTTTAGCACACCCCTGGCACCGGTCACATGTCGGGTTTAGCACACCCCTGTCACATGTCGGGTTTAGCACACCCCTGTCACATGTCGGGTTTAGCACACCCCTGTCACATGTCGGGTTTAGCACACCCCTGTCACATGTCGGGTTTAGCACACACCTGTCACCTGTCGGGTTTAGCACACCCCTGGCACCTGTCGGGTTTAGCACACCCCTGGCACCTGTCGGGTTTAGCACACCCCTGGCACCTGTCGGGTTTAGCACACCCCTGGCACCTGTCGGGTTTAGCACACCCCTGGCACCTGTCGGGTTTAGCACACCCCTGGCACCTGTCGGGTTTAGCACACCCCTGGCACCGGTCACATGTCGGGTTTAGCACACCCCCTGGCACCGGTCACATGTCGGGTTTAGCACACCCCTGGCACCGGTCACATGTCGGGTTTAGCACACCCCTGGCACCGGTCACATGTCGGGTTTAGCACACCCCTGTCACATGTCGGGTTTAGCACACCCCTGGCACATGTCGGGTTTAGCACACCCCTGGCACCGGTCACATGTCGGGTTTAGCACACCCCTGGCACCGGTCACATGTCGGGTTTAGCACACCCCTGGCACCGGTCACATGTCGGGTTTAGCACACCCCTGGCACCGGTCACATGTCGGGTTTAGCACACCCCTGGCACCGGTCTGTCCGGGGGGGGGGTCACATGTCGGGGGTTGGCGTTACTCTTGGACGCCGTTTGGCGGTTGAAGTCAGGTTGGTCTGATCTGTGTGTTTACTTTAGTCTGGGAGTCGGTAGTTTTGATCTTCAGCTTTCATAGTAATTCCCCCCCCCCCCCCCCCCCCCCCCCCCCCCCCCCGGGTGTATTTACAGAGGAGGATAGTCATAACAATTAGATCCCGCCTTCGCTCGCCGTATTCTCGCCGATGGTTACTTCCTTTGTCCTGAGTCGCTCGGTAATGGGAAAGGAATTTTGTCGGCGAGCAGAAGGTTTATTTTTAAATTAATTTGCGGTTTAGTTTCTTAATTTAGATCATTAAAGGAAAACTGGGAGCCAATGGGACGCATCCTAGTTTCATGGTCATTGTAAACGGACACCATAAAAACACAAGCCGTACATCTCTGCCATAGCAGCGCCTTTCTCTCCCTTCTAGAGAAAATACCAGAATCCAGAGAGCTCCCCCCCCCCCATGGTATGGAGATTGGCGGATGGGAGAGCTCTGTAGTACAATAGTCAGGACTTTCAGTGATCTCTAATGCCAGGAAAGTATTACAAGGCGAGACCTGGGGGAGGGGAGATCCTGGGGGACCTGGGGGAGGGGAGATCCAGGGGGACCTGGGGGAGGGGAGATCCAGGGGGACCTGGGGGAGGGGAGATCCAGGGGGACCTGGGGGAGGGGAGATCCAGGGGGACCGGGGGGAGGGGAGATCCAGGGGGACCTGGGGGAGGGGAGATCCAGGGGGACCTGGGGGAGGGGAGATCCTGGGGGAGGGAAGATCCTGGGGGAGGGAAGATCCTGGGGGACCTGGGGGAGGGGAGATCCAGGGGGACCTGGGGGAGGGGAGATCCAGGGGGACCTGGGGGAGGGGAGATCCAGGGGGACCTGGGGGAGGGGAGATCCAGGGGGACCTGGGGGAGGGGAGATCCTGGGGGAGGGGAGATCCTGGGGGAGGGAAGATCCTGGGGGAGGGGAGATCCTGGGGGAGGGTGTTCACACTGGAGCTGTGTGCTGGCAGGGCGGAGCTGTGCACTCACCGCTCCTCCCCAGTGAAATCAATGGGGCAGCGCTGCTATTCCGCCGGCAGAACGCCACTACGGCGGCATTTTGCGGGCGGTTTTTAACCTTTTTCGGCCGCTAGCGGGGGGGTTAAAACCTCCTTTGCTAGCGGCCGAATAGCAGCGCTAAAAATAGCGCTGCTTTACCGCTAAGGCCCGGGGCGGCTCGTGTGAAAGGGCTCTTGGTGTATGAAGGTCGGCCATGGATGGATCGGCCAAATTTCAATCCATCTTTCACCATGGATGATGGACGAATGGGAAAGTTGGAACATTTTTTGTCTCCTCCCCCCGTCCGGTGGGCGGGCCTCGGGTGTCCCCCCCCCGTCCGGTGGGCGGGCCTCGGGTGTCCCCCCCGTCCGGTGGGCGGGCCTCGGGTGTCCCCCCCGTCCGGTGGGCGGGCCTCGGGTGTCCCCCCCGTCCGGTGGGCGGGCCTCGGGTGTCCCCCCCCCGTCCGGTGGGCGGGCCTCGGGTGTCCCCCCCCCGTCCGGTGGGCGGGCCTCTGCTGTCTTCTCCCCCCGTCCGGTGGGCGTTATCAATCACAACAGTGAAAGGCGATTGATTTGCTGTCAGGCGGTGATGTGGTTGGATGGTATTGATGGCGTTTCTCCTCCCAGGTGGTGTCTTTTCTTCACGCTCTCATTCTGAATGACAAGCTGGAGTTCAGCACGGCTCTTGTGGTCTGTCCATTGAACACCGTCCTCAATTGGGTGAATGAATTCGACAAATGGCAAGAAGGACTCGAGGACGACGAGAAGCTGGAGGTTTGTGATCTATAGATCCGAAATCTGTGGACCCCCCCCCCCCCCCCCCGGCCATTAATATGATGTAACACCCCACCCCCCCCCCCGGCCATTAATATGATGTAACACCCCCCCGGCCATCTCACGTAGAGGACCTCATTGTACATTCCATTCCAGAGCTATGGCCATTAATATGACGTAACAGTCTGTAGAACGTGGAATGTGACCGTTGGGCAGTAAATGGCCCAGGGGGGGCCCTGTCCACAGAGGGAGGGGGGGGCCCTGTCCACAGAGGGAGGGGGGGGCCCTGTCCACAGAGGGAGGGGGGGGCCCTGTCCACAGAGGGAGGGGGGGGCCCTGTCCACAGAGGGGGGGGGGCGGCCCTGTCCACAGAGGGGGGGGGGGCGGCCCTGTCCACAGAGGGGGGGGGGCGGCCCTGTCCACAGAGGGGGGGGGCGGCCCTGTCCACAGAGGGGGGGGGGCGGCCCTGTCCACAGAGGGGGGGGGGGGGCGGCCCTGTCCACAGAGGGGGGGGGGGCCCTGTCCACAGAGGGGGGGGGGGGCCCTGTCCACTCAGGACACAGATGGGTTCCTCTCCACAGATTGGATGTCCCTGGTAAATGAGCGTTTTCTCCTCCAATCAGGTTATAGAACTTGCGACTGTGAAGCGCCCTCAGGAACGGGCATATATGATGCAGCGCTGGCATGACGATGGAGGTGTTCTGATTATCGGTTATGAAATGTACAGAAATCTGACCCAAGGGCGGAATGTGAAGAGTAAAAAGCTGAAGGAAATGTACCAGAAGACGCTGGTGGACCCGGGTAATGTACCGCATTATTCATCTCTGTAGAGACTTCCCCCTCACTTGTCATAGTGACACCAACACAAGAATTGAAGGAAGGGGGAGGGGTCATATAAGTCCCTGTGTCCCCATGGGAGACATTTCTACCATTTCCAGTCCCTTAGACCCCCCCCCCCCCCCCCCCCCCACCACAGAGGCAGATCTCAATGAAGACAGAGCGGGATAAAAATGAACCTGAACTCTTCCCAACACTCTCCGAAACTAAACCAATGATTTGCCTGCATGTAACCTATTCTAGGTCAGGGGTCTCCTAAACAAAGGGGCCCGTTTACTGTCCTTCAGACTTGAGGGGGCCGGACTGTTACCAGTGATGGTATAAAGGGTTCTGCCACCAGTGCGAATTAACAATACCCCATTTTAGGTGTCAGTGGGAGGAATAGTGTCCCATCATTGGTGTCAGTGGGAGGAATAGTGCCCCATCATTGGTGTCAGTGGGAGGAATGGTATCCCCATCATTGGTGTCAGTGGGAGGAATGGTATCCCCATCATTGGTGTCAGTGGGAGGAATAGTGTCCCATCATTGGTGTCAGTGGGAGGAATAGTGCCCCATCATTGGTGTCAGTGGGAGGAATAGTGCCCCATCATTGGTGTCAGTGGGAGGAATAGTGTGGGGGTGGGGGGCTAGGTCCCATTGTTGGTGTCAGTGGGAGGAATAGTGGGGGGGTGGGGGGCTAGGTCCCATTGTTGGTGTCAGTGGATGAAAATACTGCCCAAAGGGCCGCAGTTTGGAGACCTCTGATCTGGATGATGGAATATGACGGGTCGGGGGAGTCGGGACTCTCCATGTCTTCTGTATGATGCTGGTGTCAGTCCAGCAGATGGGAGAAGTATGGGGGGTGCACATCGGCGTGTTACTGGTACACTTGGTGTTTAGCTCTGTCCTGCAATCATTCTACAATGCCACAACAACCTCTAAATACAGGAGGGGGATGGGAAATAGGTTTAGCGTTCAGTGTAATGTCTACTACATTGTATGGGGGGGGAGGGGTCCACACATTGGGGGGGGGGCAGCGTATACCTTAAAGTTCCCTACAATGAGAATATGTCCTGAGGAAATGCTCAGTCAGCAGCTCTGAGAGAACCGAGACATTGTATAATGGAGGAAAAACACCCCAAACCCCGGACTTCTCCCGTAGCCACAGCCTGACTATAAAAGCCTGTCCCTGGCCAGCATCCTGCAGAGACGGAAGCAGTGGTCTCTCTGAATAAGACCTATCGCTCTCTAATTGGTAAAGCTTATGATAGGAGAGCTATAGCTCTGACTCAACAGAGGGTGTGTTGGACCTCTGCAGAGAGACCATTGCTTCCACACAGGACAAAGGTCGTTCTCTACAGCATGCTGGCAGGGAGAGGCTTTCCCACTCGAGACTCTAGACCTCTCTAGACTCTAGACCTCTCTAGACTCTAGACCTCTCTAGACTCTAGACCTCTCTAGACCTCTCTCTAGACTCTAGACCTCTCTCTAGACTCTAGACCTCTCTCTAGACTCTAGACCTCTCTCTCGACTCTAGACCTCTCTCTCGACTCTAGACCTCTCTCTCGACTCTAGACCTCTCTCTCGACTCTAGACCTCTCTCTCGACTCTAGACCTCTCTCTCGACTCTAGACCTCTCTCTCGACTCTAGACCTCTCTCTCGACTCTAGACCTCTCTCTCGACTCTAGACCTCTCTCTCGACTCTAGACCTCTCTCTCGACTCTAGACTCTAGACCTCTCTCAATGAATGAATAACTTATATAGCGCTAACAATGCGAACTGAATCGCCTCAAGGCGCTGTATTGGCGCTTTGTTGTCGAGCTTCTAGAAGAGGTGGTCTTGAGTTTCTTCCTGAAGGCCTGATGGTTTTCTTCCATGCGGATGTCGGTCGGTAGAGCGCTCCATAGCCGTGGTCCTTGGACAGCGAATCTCCGTTCCCCCTTTGATTTGTAGCGGGATTTGGGAATGAGGAGGAGATTTTGATTAGCCGATTGAAGACTGCGATTCGGTATGTAGTGTTTTATTTTCTCGCGAAGGTATTCCAGAGCGTCTCCATGGGTGCATTTGTGGGTGAGGCAGAGGGTCTTGAATGCGACCCGACTCCTTACATTTAGCCAATGTAGGTTCCTCAGGGGAGGGGAGATGGATTCCCATGTTTTTTCCCTGTTATCAGCCTTGCCGCCGTGTTTTGGATGAGTTGTAAGCGCACAAGTTGATATTGGGATAACCCTATGTAAAGGGAGTTTGCGTAGTCAAGTCGAGAATTGATGATCGTTCCAACTACCGCTGCTTTGTCCTCCTTTGGAATGAAGGGGAGGAGTCTGCGTAGCAGGCGGAGCAGATGGTGAGATCCACTGACCACTGCTACTATTTGGGCATCCATTGACATTTCTGAGTCAAAAATGACTCCGAGACTCTTAGCCTTGGTCCTTGGGGGGATGGTCTGTCCAAAGATTTTTTTTATATATAGTTTACATACATATATATTTCGTTTTATATATATATCTCTGTATGTTCTTATCTCCTATATAATTACTCCATCACCGCTCTTGCCCCTGTAACATCTAACCAATACAGCCATGGAACCCAAATAAAACTTCACACTACATTGTTTTTAAACACCCACTTCCCCTCTTTAGTTCGTCTCAATACATATTTATTATCCCACCTATCCCCATACATATCCCGCCTTATAACCCGCTCGTTTACATGGCCCTCTCCAGTTTAGTCTAAAACATATTTCTCCCTATTTAATTGCCGGCCCGGTTCCCATAGTAACTATCCCTTCCTTCGCTTGGCCCCGCCCCCTCCGTTTGTCCTCCTATCCGGTTTATAGCCACTCCCCACTGAGGGTATAATATGCCCATCTCCAATATGGCCATAACTAAAGCCTGATGAAGGGGCACGCATGCCCCGAAGCGCCGCCCACCTGACCCGTACCCGGAAGTGTTCGCCGCAACAACGTCGCTGCTCAACACTCAGCTACTCACTGTCCGCACAGCCTGCTGTCCTGACATCCGGAGGCTCCGAGAACCCACAGCGCCACCGGATCTGCACTGGACAACACAGGACGCCTACACCTGATAGCTGCCTTGATGACATCCACCTATCCGGGATCCAAAAACGGAAGACCATCTAAACCACAGATATGCCTATATGACACTGTCAAAGTGTGAGTGTTCTTAATCCTTTTTTTACATTAAATCGATTTTAACTTGCTGCACTTAGAGGGCGCCGTCTCTCTCTCCTTCTTTTATTCTGTCCAAAGATGGTAGGAGGTGTCCAAGGGATCTTGGTTCGGGGGTTATGATTTGCATGTAGAATAAGAAGTTCTGTTTTTGATTCATTAAGTTTGAGGGAGCTAGTGGTCATCCAGTCGTCTATCATAGAGAGGCAATTTCCTAATTGCTGATGATGGTCTTTTTGTCCGGTGATACGAAAATATAATTGCGTGTCGTCAGCGTATGAGTGGAAGCAGAGGTCCGATTATAGACTATAGTCTAGACTATAGACCTCTCTAGACTCTAGACCTCACCTCTCTAGACCTCACCTCTCTAGACCTCCCCTCTCTAGACCTCACCTCTCTAGACTCTAGACCTCACCTCTCTAGACTCTAGACCTCACCTCTCTAGACTCTAGACCTCACCTCTCTAGACTCTAGACCTCACCTCTCTAGACTCTAGACCTCACCTCTCTAGACTCTAGACCTCACCTCTCTAGACTCTAGACCTCACCTCTCTAGACCTCACCTCTCTAGACCTCACCTCTCTAGACTCTAGACCTCACCTCTCTAGACTCTAGACCTCACCTCTCTAGACTCTAGACCTCACCTCTCTAGACTCTAGACCTCACCTCTCTAGACTCTAGACCTCACCTCTCTAGACCTCACCTCTCTAGACTCTAGACCTCACCTCTCTAGACCTCACCTCTCTAGACCTCACCTCTCTAGACCTCACCTCTCTAGACCTCACCTCTCTAGACCTCTCTAGACCTCCTGCAGACTTCAGCCATCGCTGGAGGAATATGTCCTCAGCGCTCTTCTCTCATGGATCCAATGGTTGTCCTGTTTCCAGGGACTATCAAAGATGGCGGGCAGATTTCATCCGTTTCCTGAAAAGCACAAATGAATTAAAGCCGTACATGTCAGATTGCTTTGTGATGTGAACGATGGTGGAAGACCTATTGAATTGTAGCGTGTATGGACAGCATAAGGGGCAGCTCCTCCCCAATCACAGCACCCCCTGCTGGCTTCATCTGAACACGTCTACACAAGACCAATCACTGTGCAGTGTGTGTGTGTGGGGACACATTGGTGACATTTCTCCCTTCCAATGAGCATCTGATCCGGTGTCCTGTCATTTCTGAGCCCCCCCCCCCCTTTATATGAAGATTTGTCTGCTCTAGTCTGCCCCCAGCTGGTGATTGGGGGGATGGAATTGGAGGTTTCCTGGAAGGTGGGTGACCCGTAGAAGAACCCCCTCCTCCGCCATTGCTGTGTGCAGTCTCGTAGAACAGACATCACGCACTGTTATCCTCCAGTAGTTGATTTTCTGGCGGCACTAGACAGGGCTGAGCTGCAGCTGTGCCGATGTTATGCTGGTGAGTCACCGCTGGCAAAGGACCCGGCTGCCAGGAAAATGGAGTGTCGCTCTGGCTCACCTCTGCAGCTTGAAAACATTCATTGCTGGGAAACATTTTACATTCTATGTTCTCCAGAGCGCTCCTTCCTGTCCCCTCTGAATGCCGGATTGAGGTCATTGAGGTCACATTATCAAACCTGGAGCCCCCGACATGGCAACGGTTATTGGGGGAATCCCGGGACGTGTCCCCTCACTGACTGCTCTCTACAGGCTTTACAGTAAATCTAAACCCAATTATTATTTTAAACAAGGTCCCTGGTGATCCTGCCATGGAGGTCCTTGTTACTTCCTGTTTTATAGGGTGGCAACACCCTCTCACCTTCTTGGGAGAGAGGCGGAGGAGGCTCTGGGGGGTTGGGAGGGAGGCGGAGGAGGCTCTGGGGGGTTGGGAGAGAGGCGGAGGAGGCTCTGGGGGGTTGGGTGGGAGGCGGAGGAGGCTCTGGGTGGTTGGGAGGGAGGCGGAGGAGGCTCTAGGTGGTTGGGAGAGAGGCGGAGGAGGCTCTGGGTGGTTGGGAGAGAGGCGGAGGAGGCTCTGGGTGGTTGGGAGAGAGGCGGAGGAGGCTCTGGGTGGTTGGGAGAGAGGCGGAGGAGGCTCTGGGTGGTTGGGAGAGAGGCGGAGGAGGCTCTGGGTGGTTGGGAGAGAGGCGGAGGAGGCTGTGGGCGGTTGGGAGAGAGGCGGAGGAGGCTCTGGGCGGTTGGGAGAGAGGCGGAGGAGGCTCTGGGCGGTTGGGAGAGAGGCGGAGGAGGCTCTGGGCGGTTGGGAGAGAGGCGGAGGAGGCTCTGGGCGGTTGGGAGAGAGGCGGAGGAGGCTCTGGGTGGTTGGGAGGGAGGCGGAGGAGGCTCTGGGTGGTTGAGAGAGGCGGAGGAGGCTCTGGGTGGTTGGGAGAGAGGCGGAGGAGGCTCTGGGTGGTTGAGAGAGAGGCGAAGGAGGCTCTGGGTGGTTGAGAGAGAGGCGGAGGAGGCTCTGGGGGGTTGGGAGGGAGGCGGAGGAGGCTCTGGGTGGTTGGGAGAGAGGCGGAGGAGGCTCTGGGTGGTTGGGAGAGGGGCGGAGGAGGCTCTGGGTGGTTGGGAGGGAGGCGGAGGAGGCTCTGGGTGGTTGGGAGAGAGGCGAAGGAGGCTCTGGGTGGTTTGGAGAGAGGCGGAGGAGGCTCTGGGGGGTTGGGAGGGAGGCGGAGGAGGCTCTAGGTGGTTGGGAGAGAGGCGGAGGAGGCTGTGGGTGGTTGGGAGAGGGGCGGAGGAGGCTCTGGGTGGTTGGGAGGGAGGCGGAGGAGGCTCTGGGTGGTTGGGAGGGAGGCGGAGGAGGCTCTGGGTGGTTGGGAGTGAGGCGGAGGAGGCTCTGGGTGGTTGGGAGGGAGGCGGAGGAGGCTCTGGGTGGTTGGGAGAGAGGCGGAGGAGGCTCTGGGTGGTTGGGAGAGAGGCGGAGGAGGCTCTGGTTGGTTGGGAGAGAGGCGGAGGAGGCTCTGGGTGGTTGGGAGAGAGGCGGAGGAGGCTCTGGGTGGTTGGGAGAGAGGCGGAGGAGGCTCTGGGTGGTTGGGAGAGAGGCGGAGGAGGCTCTGGGTGGTTGGGAGAGAGGCGGAGGAGGCTCTAGGTGGTTGGGAGAGAGGCGGAGGAGGCTCTGGGTGGTTGGGAGGGAGGGAGGCGGAGGAGGCTCTGGGTGGTTGGGAGGGAGGCGGAGGAGGCTCTGGGTGGTTGGGAGAGAGGCGGAGGAGGCTCTGGGTGGTTGGGAGAGAGGCGGAGGAGGCTCTGGGTGGTTGGGAGAGAGGCGGAGGAGGCTCGGGGTGGTTGGGAGAGAGGCGGCGGAGGCTCTGGGTGGTTGGGAGAGAGGCGGAGGAGGCTCAGGGTGGTTGGGAGAGAGGCGGAGAAGGCTCTGGGTGGTTGGGAGAGAGGCGGAGGAGGCTCTGGGCGGTTGGGAGAGAGGCGGAGGAGGCTCTGGGTGGTTGGGAGAGAGGCGGAGGAGGCTCTGGGTGGTTGGCAGAGAGGCGGAGGAGGCTCTGGGTGGTTGGGAGAGAGGCGGAGGAGGCTCTGGGTGGTTGGGAGAGAGGCGGAGGAGGCTCTGGGTGGTTGGGAGAGAGGCGGAGGAGGCTCTGGGTGGTTGGGAGAGAGGGGGAGGAGGCTCTGGGTGGTTGGGAGGGAGGCGGAGGAGGCTCTGGGTGGTTGGGAGAGATGCGGAGGAGGCTCTGGGTGGTTGGGAGAGAGGCGGAGGAGGCTCTGGGTGGTTGGGAGAGAGGCGGAGGAGGCTCTGGGTGGTTGGGGGAGAGGCGGAGGAGGCTCTGGGTGGTTGGGGGAGAGGCGGAGGAGGCTCTGGGTGGTTGGGAGAGAGGCGGAGGAGGCTCTGGGTGGTTGGGGGAGAGGCGGAGGAGGCTCTGGGTGGTTGGGGGAGAGGCGGAGGAGGCTCTGGGCGGTTGGGGAGAGGCTGGGCGGTTGGGAGGGAGGCGGAGGAGGCTCTGGGTGGTTGGGAGAGAGGCGGAGGAGGCTCTGGGTGGTTGGGAGAGAGGCGGAGGAGGCTCTGGGTGGTTGGGAGAGAGGCGGAGGAGGCTCTGGGTGGTTGGGAGAGAGGCGGAGGAGGCTCTGGGTGGTTGGGAGAGAGGCGGAGGAGGCTCTGGGTGGTTGGGAGAGAGGCGGAGGAGGCTCTGGGTGGTTGGGGGAGAGGCGGAGGAGGCTCTGGGTGGTTGGGGGAGAGGCGGAGGAGGCTCTGGGTGGTTGGGAGAGAGGCGGAGGAGGCTCTGGGTGGTTGGGGGAGAGGCGGAGGAGGCTCTGGGTGGTTGGGGGAGAGGCGGAGGAGGCTCTGGGCGGTTGGGGGAGAGGCTGGGCGGTTGGGAGGGAGGCGGAGGAGGCTCTGGGTGGTTGGGAGAGAGGCGGTGGAGGCTCTGGGTGGTTGGGAGAGAGGCGGAGGAGGCTCTGGGTGGTTGGGAGAGAGGCGGAGGAGGCTCTGGGTGGTTGGGAGAGAGGCGGAGGAGGCTCTGGGTGGTTGGGAGACCTGCAAGCCTCTTGTCTTCTCACTTGCACCTCATTTGGTTGCATATTTGTGAGGCACTTTGGTAGAAGTCTGAAACTTCTCCAAGAGTCATTCAATCTGCATGGCCTTCGATGGACCACATCTTCATGCACTGTCCCTTACTGGCTTCTGGGGACATCAAGGAGACTTGCCT